>PVJO010009954.1:0-25146 GCA_004026905.1 Hystrix cristata
TCCATGATTTCCCTTTCCCCTTTCTTTCCGTTTTTTCCCTTCCTGCTTTTCCCCCTTCCCTCTTTCTGGTACTCCTCTCCTTTGTATATTATCTTCCTTTTATATAATATCCGTTACACTACTTTGTCCTTATTTACAGTTATGGTTTCTCATATCAGAGAAACAATTTGATGTGTGCTCATGAGTGTCTGATTTATTTCGCTTAGTAGTATATTCTCAAGGAACATCTATTTACATACAAATGACTCTAGTTTATCCTTCTCATTTAATATTACTCAAGGCCAACTTCTCCAGAGATGTACCTTCCTTCAACTCCCTACCTTTACTTCTGGTAATGGAAATGCCTTGTGCCTAGAAAGCACATTACACTCCAACTAAAAACAGAAAGCTGACGAACGTTAGATCAATTGGGATTCATTTCCATTTCCATTTTTCTTCTCTCATTTTCTGAGTGAAGGGTTATTTCATGTATATGGTTATTAAATAATAACTGCTGGTTTAAGGTCTGTACTTAAATTACCAGCTTTTGATGATATAAGTCTGAGCATGTCCTTTCCAACTCAATTAAACTTAGAAATTGGATTTTCTAACACATACGCAGTCTTTAAAAGTCAATCAAGCTGGGGATTTGGCTCAGTGGTTAGAGTGCTTGCCTACCAAGCGCAAGGCCCTGAGTTCGATCCCCAGCACCAAAAAAAAAAAAAAAAAAAAAAAAAAAAAAAAAAAAAAAAAAAAGACCTTCAACTGGAGTTAAAAGTCAATCAAACACGCTTTTAAAAGCCAGTCAATCAAAAAACAATCCATCAATTGGAACTTTCTATTTTTATCTCTCATCCCTGTTCATTCTTCTTGTTTTCCATCTTGGATGGCACATATAGGCTTGTATCCTCCTTCCCAATAAAAGACCCTATCCTTATCCTTGCTCCTCTTCAAATAAAATGGGGGGAGATTTTACATCTTGCCCTTCTCATTACCTGCATAATGAAAATATCTTAATTACCTCCTAAATATGTATTGAATTGACATATGTCATTGTCGTCAGGGTGGTGGACTTGCACCGTTCTAATATTGGTCATATTTCATCGTTGCTTGAATTTACATTTCCCTGATGACTTACGATGTGGAGCATATTATCATATCCTTATTGCTCATCTATATCTTCTTTGGTGAGATATTTGGATCATTTTAAATTGAGTTTTTTCTTATTGTCAAGTTTTAAGGGCGATATCCCCAATACACACACACACAAACATACACACACTTTGATATTATCAGATATATATTTGCAAATATTTTCTCCCAATCTGTCACTTACTTTTTCATTTTTTAGTAGTATCTTTTATAGGGTACACATTTATAATTCTAATGAAGTCCACTTTATCAATTCTTTCTTTTGTAAATTGTGCTTTTCATTTCATAATGAAAAATCCCAAGACTATCCATATTTTGTCTGGTTATCTTCTAGGACTTTCAGAGTGCTGCATTTTACATTCAGGCTTATAATCCATGTTGAGTATTTTTTTAATTATGAGTATATAATGACTAACTCTAGATTTAATTAGTTATTTGGCCTGTTGCTGTTTAGTTGTTTCAGTATCATTTATTAAAATGATGTCTTCAGTCCATTATGCTATTTTTACTCCTGTGTCAGAGATTGCTCAACTACATTTATATGAGTAGTTCTTTTTTCCAGTTTTTATTTTTATTAGTACATGCTTGCATTACATAATGATAACCTTCCTTGTAGGGAGTTGGTACATGTACATAACACATTTTAAGCAGTTTTTCATCCCTTTTTGCTCCCCTCTTCCCTCCATCTCTTGATCTCCTTCCCATTTGAAAAAGATTTCTCTCCTTCCTATTATATTTTACTTTGTTCTGTATTTGTATTTTGGGTTTCTCATACAAGAGAAACCGTGCAATATTTAAGCTTGTATGTCTGATTTATTTCACTTAAAATTATGGTCTCAATGTGCATCTATTAACCTCAAATTCTGAAATTTATCCTTCTTTATGAGTCTATGTCTAAACTATCCATTCAATTCTTTTCACCTATTACTTTGTTCTTTCACCAAGTCTACATTGTCTTGATAACTGTAACTTTATAGTAACTTTAGAAGTTGATTCCACAAAACAAAATCAATATCCACAAAATAACTTTCTGAAATTTTAACAAGGATTAACCCTGAATTTATAGGCCCATTTGGGAAGTAACATCTTGGCAATATTACATCTTCCTATACATTCACAAGGAGTATGTCTCCATTTGTTTATTCTTTGACTTCTTTTACCACATATATGTGGTTTTCCTGTGTACACACTGTATATATTTGTTGGATTTAAACTGACATTGGTTAATTTTGGAAGTGTTAATGTAGATAGTATTGTTCCTCATTTCAGATTCCATTTGTTCATTGCTAGTATATAGAAAAGCAAAGGGCTTTTGTAAATGAACCCTGTACATTAACATTGTTATGAATGCTTTTTAGTTCCAGGAGGTTTATTTTGTTTTTTGTTTTTTGTTTTGTTTTGTATTTATTTCTGTTTTGCTTGTTTTTTTATCTGTTCTTTTAGATTTTCAACATAGCCAATCATGTCATCTGCAAACAGTCAGTTTTACTTTGTCGTACTGATGCCCAAAGCCTTTGCTTTCGGGAATATGTTGAAATACAGTGGCAAGAAGGGATATCCAGGCCTTGTTCCTGATCTTGGTGAGAAAACTTTGGTCTCTCACAATTAAATGTAGTATTAGCTGTAGGTTTTTTATACACATTCTTCATTACATTAAGGAATTTCCCCTCTATTCTTAGTTCAGAGGAAGTTTAATAATTACTAGATGCAGCATTTTGTTAGAGGCTTTCTGTATGTATTTATAAGATCACATGAAACTTGAGTGTACACAGAGTTTCCCATGTCCTTTTATTAAAAAGTTAAGCCACATCAAGCACACGTGGATGCTTTAGGATGAGGCTGTAATACAGAATGTGTAATGTGTCCCCAGGAAATTCGAAATGATGTAGGTGCTGGGTGGAATTTTTTTCCTGCTCCATAGCTGTATTCAGTAGGCCTAATGCTTAAATAAATCAGATGTCTAATCAATAAACTATTTTCATACTCAGAAAAAAAAAGATCATGTGAATTTTTTTCTTTAGTTTGTTGATGTGATGGATGACATTAATTAATTTTCAAATTGAAACAATTATGTATACTTGGGATAAATAGCTCATGGTCTGCTGTATAATTCTTCGATGCTATATTGGATTTGATTTGGTAACATTTTTTGAAAAGAAAAACTAAGGATTGCCACAAAAACATCTAAATAAATGTGCTCTCATACAAGATAATGAGATGTCAAGTTATGTATATGAATATATGCTAAGCATTATTTTTCACTAAGAAAAGAAAGGGGAAATTCAAAGTGGAATCTCTTCTCATCACCAAGTATTTTCAGCCTCCATTTTGAAAACTGTCTAAGCATAAAAAGTCTGCTGTCTAATATTTAAATATAAGATTGTTCCTTGCATTTCTGAGTATTATGTAGCCTATTTTTGCAGAAGGTACTGTTACATTAAGTGCATCTGTATAATCAGATTTTAAAAATGTAATTTTTTAAAAAAATGAACGTTCATATTATGTATAGTTGCTAAAAAAAAAAAAAGGAAGAAAGAAAACAAAGTGAGAAACCATAACACAATTAGAGTGACTGAAAGACAAAACCAAATACAACCAAGATTAAAAAAAAAAAAAAAGATCACATGCTGGCAAAGATCAAATGCAACTAGAAAAATTATGCTCCTTTAGTGAATTGCAAAATGGTATAATCACTTTTGAATATAGTTTGGAAGTCTCTTCTAAAGTCAAACATACACATTATACAATCTAGTAATTTAACTCATGTTCACACCGAACCTGTAGAGGAATGGTTATTGCTTGTAACTATATCCCCCCTCAAAGTCTCATGCACTCATTGGTGGGGCTTTATGGAGTTGCCTGGTTCTAGGGTGTATGTTACTGGGACTCAGGGGTGTGGTAGTGAATTAGTCCATTGGTTTAGCATAGGTCTGGGTGTGGTTAATGGGAAGTCTCACCCCGGGTGTGGGTGGCACTACCCAAAAGATTTGTAGCCTGGATGGGATAAAAGGGAGGCCTGCTTCACTGCTTGCTGCTGCTTTTGCCTGTCCTGCCATGTACTGTTTCTCCCCTCTGCCATGCTGCCTCGCCTTGGAGACAGCCTACTATTAACTGAAACTTTTACAAACTGTGAGCTAAAATAAACCTTTCCTCTTTTAACTTGTGGGTGTCAGGTATACTGTTCCTGCAATGAAAAAGTAACTAAGACAGGAATGTTTAAACAAACTTTAATCAAAACCACCAATACTGGAAACTAAAAATATCCCTAGATTGTTGAAGAGGCAAGCCCTCTGCCATGTATTTATACAGTGTAATTCTATTTGGGAAATGAAAACATACACAAAAGTAACAAACTATTGATTCACATAAGAGAAGAATGAATGTAAATATATTTTGCTAAATGAAAAACTACATGTTGTATGATTTTCACTATAAGATTTCCAGAAGGAGAACAATTATAGAGCCAGAGAAGAGATCAGTGGCTTTCAGGAGCTGGACGTATGGGGTGGGTGTGAATAGAGGCAAAGCAAGGGGATTTTGTGGGTGCAACAATTATTCTCTATGTAGATTGTGATGGTAAAAGCACAATTTTATGAATGTGTCAAAACCCATAGAATTGTATACCACAAGAAAGTGAATTTTTTCAATGAAAATTGTTTTAAATGTAAGAACCACTTACTAAAAGGGGCTTGTACTCCTTCATTGCATTTAGAAATTATCACAAAAGATAGTTTTTATGAAAAAGCCCATTTAAAATAACCTGAATCATTATTTGACTGAAGTTTTCGTTTAGATATGATTAATAAGAAGGATGTTTTGATCTTCCAGGCAAAAATGAGGTATTCCGTTATATCCTCCTTAACATAATTTGAAATAGAAATGTTTATAATAGTGTGTGGTGTTGGATGTTTCTCAGAACTGTGTTGGTTTGTTAAAAAATGAATACAATTTTGAGAGCCTCACAGTCCATGTTATAGAACCCTAGTATTCAATGAGAGTTTATTGGTAATCTTTTGGCAGGTTTAATTAAATTTTTCTTTTAAAATCTATTTTAAAAGAATCATTTTTGTTCGTTTCCTAAACATATTGATAACAAGGAAATAAGAATTAGTAAAATATGCCAGCAAGTTGTGTGCAGAATCACAGAAGACATTAAATTGTAATATACTCACAAGCTATAGTATTTCTTTGTGTTATCTATTCCAAATGTTTCCCATAACATGTAGATTTATAGTATTAACATTATTTGGAGAAACTATTAAACATAGACAAACATGAGTTTTGCTGTGGATTTATTTGAATCACAATCTCCAAGCCTATCATTTTAAATACTTACAACATATGTTCAAAACATCTGGGGCCCTTTGATAATTATTAATTTATTACATATTTTATATGATCTGACCGGACTATTTTAAAAATTACCAGAAACTCATTGACTTAAACAGAAATTGATTGCCTCATGCTGGTGGAGGCCCAAACTACAAAAACCAAGTTATTATTAGGATCATGATCCTTCAAGGCATTAAAGGAGATTCAATTCCTTGACTCTATCTGCTTCCACTCCTGCCAGCAGCCATTGACTTGTGGCTATCTCTTTCTCAACTCTCTTCAAATAATCTTCCCTGTGTGTTCATCTCAAAACTTCCTTTACTTAACTAACTTCTATAGAAAAATAAGTATGATTGCACTTAGGACTAATACAGATAATCCAGTGTAAACTCTCACTTCCATTCAAGGTCCTTAACTTTACATTTGTGCAACATAAAGTAATTTTATTATTTGCCATATAAGATAATATTCACAGGTTCCAGGTATCAAAATGTGTATATAGCCTTTCAAAAACCATTTAACCTATTACACGTTTTCCGATAAATTAAAAATACAACCATTGAACAACTTTAAATTTATGTCGTTTTACCATTTAAACAATAATTTGAGCAAGGATATGTTTATGCTCACTTTTAATTAAGGCATATGTTAAATCTCATAAACAATCTCTATTTCCAGTAATAAAATCTCAAACAGTTATTTAGAAAGTGTTTATAAGATATATAATTTGCAATTGGTGATTATGCAGTTGTTATTTAATATTCACCAATGTACTTTAGTTCTGGTACATGATTCTTATTCACTGAAAGTTGACTGTGTAAAAGTGTGAAGCATTTATATAATGCAGTAGTTAATAACAATATTGGTTACCTCCTCCGGTACATTCCTCTCCAAGTCAGCAATGGGTACTTCCATGCCCTATTTATTTTAAGTCCAGAGCTGAAGGAACAGTCTCTATTAGGAACATACTGGTCTTGTGATAGGAGGAAATAAAGAGAGGCAGATACAGAGAATGACACTTAAATTTCCTACCTGAAAGTTGCACTCATCACCTGCTCATACTCTACTAAGCAACATAGCCAGTTCAGGCAACAGTAGGTTCATAAAGAGAAGCATGATGGACCCACAGGAACACACTGCAGATACACTGGAAATAATACCTCATTGAACCATACCGACCTCCTGGGTCCGTGTCATGGTGGGGGAGAAATGGAGATACTGATATTGTCTCAAATGCCATAGCCCACCTATTTTTTTGTCCTTAAATGCATCCTCTTGGGTAATGCCTTGGCTCAAATATATGGGTCATGAGTACATTACAAGAGTAAGGAGAATTTTGAGCATCATTTCATGAACAATATCTGTGTGTAAATATTCAGGGAGATAAATAAACTCCAAACACACATAGGTATATATACACACACATACAGTATAGAACTTTTAATGATAAAATTTCATTCCATCTTAATGTCACATGTATAGATTCTCCTTGGTCACTAGATTCCACATACAACTTATTCACTGTGCAAAAGTCTGAGGTTAGTGGGAGTGTTTTCCATTGTTCTATCCACCACTCTTTAATATTATTTTTATCTCATATAATTTTATGTGAAGTAATAAACAAACACATGGAGGGAAAAATTATTCTTAAAACCCCATAAAAATTAGGCCATTAACTAAGGAGCGCCACTGTGGCAGGTTATTGCTCTAATGAAGGAAGATGTGATTAAAAATATAATTCAAGTCTATACCACACTGATAGAAATCCATTTCTCTTGGTGACTAGCTTACCACAGATCAATAAATATTCACAGGACAACTTGTGGATACATATTGCAAAAATGCAATAAACTTCTAAACATTAGAAACATCGTCGCAGGGCTGCTTAATTGAGTAGCTTTTTTGAGGTCTCTACAGCATTGCACAGCAGGCAACGTTAGACCAGGCACGAATTAAATAGAATAAATTGGAAAATGTACTATTAATGTCCACTGACCATGAATTTCTGGTTAACAAAAGAAAGACAAATTAAGCTGAATGTTCTTTAACTCAAGGACGGTATTTCTAGTTAAGTAGCATTTTTGGATCAAACACGACATTAATCCTCTCTAAAGAAAAGCATTCTAGGTCTTTCAGTGCCAATAAGTAAACAGTAGATTTTCTGGGTGACAGTTTGGCACAGTACCTTGAGGGAGTGATAATGAAATTAATCACATAATAATTTTACAAATCAATAGTGAACCTATCTATGAGGTAATAACATGGGTACAGTGAAAGAGCTTAGGTGAAGCAGAAGACACTAAAGGAAAGACATGAAAGTTGATGCATATAGGTTCAATATACAGCAATGGTATGATGTGCTGGCCAAAACTTAGTGAGATCTTATGTCACAATAATAGAAGAATAGATTTCATGACAATAAAGAAAATCTTTTCTTCTGCAGTAGTCAGAAAATATCTGAAGCATAATGCTTCATTCTGAGAATGACATTTGAAGAAAAATATAAAACTAAAATATGGCATGAAATCCAGAAGAAAGGAAAGTTGATAGAGAATCTGTTTTAAGCATATTTATTCACACAAAAAAGAAACACTAAGAACATATGTTAATGGAAAGTTTGGAGAAATAATACATATTTAACTACGAAAATACAGTAGTATATTTGAAAATAGAATCAAGAGATGATTTCTCAAAATTACTAAAAATTGTAAAAAAAAAAGTTTGACCTGTCTTGTGGCATGTCATGATAATTCTTAAAAAATTAATTCTCTAATTATTAAAAGCTATCACTCATATGTGTTGGGAAAGTAGACCAGAGAAGATAAACCATATTTATCTACTTGTAAGTTTGCTTTCAAAATATAAACTAATTAAATACATTTTGCCCAAGAAAGTATATTTCGAGCTTTGTCTGGAAATGAAGAATTTGGCTACATGAATTGTGACAGTCAATGTGTGCATATTTTCGGGGAAAATAAACCTCAAACTATCACCATAATTTAAACCATGACCTTTTAAATTTTTATTCAGAAGAAGTTATAATACGGAATTTTATTTTCATCTAGGTAGATTACAAAGACTGAAGGAAGAAAATAGAAATGATTTATTGGCAGACCCTAATTAGTTTAAAAAGATTTTTTTAAAGTATTTAAAATTTATTCCACAGTGTTGATAATGCTACAGGAAAAAAATAGAGGAGCGAATGAGTGCGTTTTTAATTGTATACACAATAGTTATATCATGCTAAGGGAAATCATGAACTGATCATTTTCTTTACTTGGAAATTGAGAATGGTTTAAGGCGATATGCTTTGAATCAAGTTGATAAGGAGTAGGATGTGATCATTAATCCAGATTCTCAATCTGACTGGCTTGAGAGCTGCCTAGGGTATTAGCATAGCTTATTTCTGGGCATATCAGGGTGGGTCATGGAGGAATTACCTTGGGGAATGTATCTGGCCCCTCTCTCCTTCCTCTCTACTGCTCTTCTCTTGTGCTGTTTCTTGGCTGCCATGAAGTAAGCAGCTTTACTCCACCATGACCTTCTGCCATGATGTTTCATAGAGACAGCCAACCATGGAATTGAACCCTCCAGAACTGTGAACTAAAATAATCTTCTCTTCCTTTAAGTTGTAGACATCAAGCATTTTAATGCAGCAACAGAAGGCTGACGAATACATAGCCCCAGTAACCCTGCAACTGTCTCATCCCCATGATTTTAATGTAAAAAAGAATTTATAAAAATACTTAATATTATTATGTTAATTAAAATTAAGGAATAGTTTGAAACATTTTTGATAATCTGTCATTCCGCTTTCATTCAAAATAACAAACATTCATATTTCTAATTAATGCCATAAATTCACTCTACATTCTAAACTGTCAGAAGGGTATAACTGTAAACCCAGTACTGACTAGAAATTTCTCGATGACCATGTTATTTCTTATTATTGCAACTCTGTCAACAAGAGGTCATGAGAATAAGAATCATTTTGTTTAACTAAAAAATTGCCAGTTAGAACCTGTCAATGATATTTCCATTGAGAATTAGGCATTTTCAGAAAATGTGCTGAATTTTTCTGCTTTTAACATCGAAACAACTTTGCACTTGAGCTCTGTAATGTTAATTTAGCATCCTTTCTAAAAATATTATACTTCATTCATTTATATTCTCTTCCTTTAAAAATACCATTGTAAAACTTCTAAAAAAATATTTTCAATGTAAAACTTCAAATTTTACATTTGACATGTAATTAATGCACATCAATTTTACTTTAAAAAAGAGGTTTTTAGAAGTTTTAACCTGGATTGAAATGAATGCAGGATGAATCAGTGTCCTCCTTAATTGTACTCATTTTTCTGCAAAATGAGAGGTTAATATCTGTTATCAGCACATTTACATTCGGGTTTATAGTTAGATTTCATGTATCTGGACTTTGGTAGATTTTGCTTTATCTGATTTTAAATCAAACATCACTGACTTTAAATTTACAGAAGAACATTAGAATCTCAGAAGCATTCACTAAAAGTCTTCATATGTTTTCTTAACAGATAAACTTTTCTGATGGAAATACTGTTTCTTTAAAAGAATACTTCTCAGGCCAAACTCCCACCATTAGTGGACTGGACTCTCTTTCACCAGAAGAAGGAATTCTGTCACTTTCCTCATTGTGAATAATCAGGTAAGATAACACGCAGCATGAAACTAATAAGAAACGGAAAGCAATTGGGGATAGATAACTTTACTCATCCACAACTTTCCTCTAGCAATTGAACTGATCATGCATTAATTTTATGCCTTTGTTCCTGGGCCCTACATCCTGAGGATGTCCTCAGGTACAAAATGCCTATATAAGTTTACATCTTTGTCCTTTCAAGAAACCAAACACAAAGACTAAAAATAACTACTAAACCCTACATGGAAACTAAGAATTGACTTTGCTTCTCATTTGTACTGCTCATGTCTTGTCTACATACCGGCTTCTTTTTTATTTACTCTCCAAGTCAAGCCCAGTGTCAATCTTTCATTTTCTCTGGCTTTCAGATATTTATTCCCATTATTGCATCAAGAGTTAAGCTGAGCCTCCTTTCAAATTTTGTCTTTTATGCAGTTATTTTTATATTGGGTTATACTCGCCTCTGAAACTTGACTTGGTATTATCTAGTCAAAGCATTGTCAAGCTTGTAAAAATCTAGATTGTAAATATTATAGACTTCGAAAGCGAAACGGTCCCTATCGCAACTACTCAGCTCTGCAATTTTATCACAGAGGCATTCACAGATGATATATAAATAAATGAATGTTGCTTCCAACAAAATCCACTTACAAAAACAGAGAGCAGGCCAATGTTAACTCAGACGCCACAGTTTGTTGACCCTTAATAGAGATAAATTGCACTTGTACCAGACACTGAGAGATTCATCTACTCATCCATAAGTACATAAGCACTTGGACACACGTGCATTAATTCCCATGGAAAAATCTATATAATTAAATATTGCTTGGGATTTGTCTTCTGTCGCTGTCTTTTCTAGGTCTTGAAATATGTGAAATCAAGACAAGCGTTCATCATTAAATTATATTGATAATTTCAAGTAACAGAAAATTACATTAATATATAATGCCCACTTCATCAGTGGACATATTTCATATAAATTGTTAGAATTTTGAATAGCTTTAATCTGCAGAGTCGAAACATCTCCCAAATACTATTGACCATTTACTCTTTTTTGTATGAAGATTAAAAATGACTCAAGATACACTATCTTTGTGTTTAACTTCCAATTCCCTGCATCTTTTGACTGTTTTGAGCATCTGTACATTGTTATTTCCAACTCAGCCTAATACCCAAGCATTCCCATGCCACAGACCCTGAACCCTAAACCTGGGCTATTTTGGCTGCTCTGTTGCCTACTGTTTCCAGTGAAGCCACAGATTGACTCTCAGCTACTGTTTTATTACTCTGTTCTCCACTAGATATGCAAGCATGGCCAAATCCATTCAGTTATTTAAAAAGGGAAGAAACCATATAATTATGTTGGTTGGTAGGCTTTCCCTTTGTCTTCTGTTACATTTTCAGTCTCAATCAGAAATATGTTTCTCTTCCCCACTGAATCTTCCAAGAGGCTCTAGAGATTTGGTATTCTGTAAGAAATTTGTTCCTCAGCTATATTTGTATACCTATTTATACTTACATATCATTATGTGCTTAATTAGAGGCAAGAGTTGATGAAAAATAAACACAATGTAGAGATCCTGTAATTTGCATTTTTTCCTTCCAGTGAGAGGCTGTAAACTATTTTATCCATTTTTAATGGAGAAGAACAGTCCTATGAAATGTAGTGCTAAAAGTAAGAAGGAAATAGAGCACATAGACTACATAGCAACTTTACAAATCAAAAAGATGTGTACATACTTTGTAAGAACCAAAATGAATATAATATTTTTTTCAAAATTTATATTTGAAATATTGCCTAAGATGGAAGAAGATTAGAATGACAAATGGGATTTAAAGGTAAACATACAAGTAAGTAAAATACAGTGGACACTTGACAGACCACAACTAGTACCCTAGGAAGTAGAGGAGTGTGATTAACTAAACTCTGAACACCTGAGATTAAAAATAAATACATAAATAAGAAATGAAACAAATCTTGACCAAGTAAAGATATGCTTCATTTACTAAAATAGTCTATTAATTGATCAAGTCATGTTTTCTCCTAGTTTCTTAGAAGGAGCTAGCAAAACATTAGTATTGTTATTAATAATTAAATGGAGACGAGTTGTTTTAGCCATGATGGCATATCACTACTAGTTGTTAGTTGAAACAAACCTACCACCGGGACTGCCCATGAGAAATGCAATTAAGAACCACTGGAGCCATCAAGAAACCTAGTGTGTACAGAATATAAATGAACTGCAAAGATTTACAAGGAAATAGTTCCACAGAGGGAGCCTAGTCACACAAAAATTGCGAGAGCTCCACCTTGAAATTGTTTCTAATTTTTGCCAGAGGCTTGAGATGGAATTATTTCCATGCAAATTACTGCAAAGTATCTATTTCGTCTTATAACTTGGAGATCTGACAATTCATGTGAGGGTATCTTTTAAAATTGAAACATTTAAAACAACTGGAGCATTAATTATTGAAGGAGTCATGCTAGGAATTATTAAAAGCATCCCAATGCACCAACTGTAGAACTGGATGGTGCAACAATTAGTCAGGCCTTCCTGACTTCTACAGCGTCACTGGATGTTTTGCCAGTATCAAAGTCACAAGACATGATCCCACATTAGTGTTTATTCCCCCAAATGAATTTATTTTAGCTGTAACCAACACCTTCCAATAAATGAAATGTTAGAGTGCCCCTAAGACAATAATAATCCATCATTTTCCAAAATCAATTGGTTTGTAAGGATAATTCCCATTTACAAGATATTAGATAAAAAAAGAAAAAGGAGGTGGGGTGTATTAGGTAGCTAAGGATGCTGCTACATAAATACCACAGACTGGCTGGATTAAATGCAGACATTTCTTTTCCACAATTTGGGAAGTCCCCGATCGAGAGGTTGGGATGCTTGGTTTCTACCAAATCCCCTTCTTCTTGGGTTTTTAAGGCCCACCTTCTTGCTGTGTCCTCACATGGACTTTTCTCTGTGTGCAAAGATCTGGATTCTCTCAGTATGCCTCAGTGTCTTTTTTTAATTAAAAAAAGAAAAAAAAAGAAAACAGTCAAACTGGACTAGAGCCTAATGGCTTCATTTTAAATTAATTATCCTTTTAAAACCCTAACTCCATTACTGTCACATTGTCTGGTACCAAAGGCTAAGGCTTCATTGTATGATCAGGATGGGTGTTAGCAGCATAATTCAGTTCATAATGAGGGAGAAAATAAACAGAATGAAGTCTAAAGCCATTAGAGAAAATGCAATGATCTGATTTGTAAGAATTGGCTGGGAATAAAAAAAAAAAAAAGAATTGACTGGAGAGGACTGGTAAACTGCAACAGAAACTGCTGGCCAGAATTATCTCTTTATGATGGACATGGACACACAGCTGATTAATTTAGTCATCTACTTAATGGATATTCCTTGTTACTGGAATAAAAATCAAATTTTTAGCATGATCCACATGGTCTTGCACTATCTTTGATTAGCTCTTGCCCTTCTCTCCTTCCTCTTTTGAAGTTCAAACAAACTGGACTCCTTTCTGTTCTCTGAACATGCTGTTCTTCTTTCTGTATCTTTGCCAGTACCATATCCTCTGCTTGGGCATAGTGCCCTTTTCCACCAGTCATTCTTATTTCATTTTTTCTGTGCTGGGGATCCAACCAAAAGTTTCATGCATGCCAAACATACACTCTACCACAGGCCACATCCCCAGCCCACTCACTTTTACTTATAGGGTCATGTCCTTGCAAATCTCTTGCTTGTGTCCCTGGTCTAGTCTTTCTTGCTATATCCTCAAGCCTGGTCCCAGGCTTTCTTGCTATATCCTCTATAGCACAGTCACTATTCATTTATAGTAATTGCTATAGTTTCTAACTATGCACATGAGTTTATATTCATCATGCATACAGTTTAAGTATATATAGCAATGACAGTTAATTTTTGTACAGGAATGATATACTACTGATAATACAAGTAGATACTTATATAATATCTAGTCTGTGAAAAGTGGTATTAGTTTTAAGCCTAATAATTTTAGGATGTATTTAAAATTGATAGTATTATCACTTTCACATTTTATAAGCAGGAAAGCAGAGACACAAAGTGCTTTTTTTAAATTTTATTTTAATGGTACATTTTAGATGTACATAGTGATAACATTCATCATAGGGGATTTGTACCTGTACATGACATATTTTGTTGCTTCTTTTTTTCCCATTCCCCTCCCCTCCCTCCACCCCTCCTCCTTCCTTATTTACAAAAGCTTTGTTTCCATTTTTCCTTCTATTCCTTATTTCTCTTGTTTCTCCATTCCTTTCCCTCTCCCTCTCCCTTGCTCCCCTTCCCATTTGAACAACAAAATACTTTTGGTAAAAAATTACTTAATACTTGCAAAGAGTTCTGGGACTTGCATGCAGAGAACTTTGGCTTAATAGTCCCTTCTTATCCAACATCCTGTTCCACAAGGTATGCTCATACCCACTAGTCGCCATGCCCTTTCTGTTACACTGTTATATCAAAACATGTTTATTATGATGATATAAAACAAAATTAAAAGAAAACCACACAGAGTAACACTAATTACAATGGCATACAGAAAGCCAAATTTTTTTATCTTGGCAAAACTGAGCCAAGATCCAGCTCTTCTAACTTTAAAACATAATGATTCTGGAAAGCAATAATTAAGCAGTATTTAGGATTTCAACAAGTTTTATATGGGAAAAACTGAATTTAGTTCATACCATCTCTGAGTCACTTCAACAGGCAAATGAAAAAGGAGGGATACTAGTTAAATATTCTAATGATAGATTACTGAGGTATGCATTGGTATCTTATAAAACAATATATGCATACACAGCAGTTAATTATAAATACCTACCAATCTGCCTATACTTTGACAGAGAATCAGAAACTGTTCTTTGAATAGTACAAGTAAGTGTATTTGAAACTTTTGGACGTCTGATATTATTTTTCTGGAAGAAGTGGAGTGTCAAAGATAAAAGATTAGATGCTAGAGACAGAGATACATGGATATAAACTACTAGCTAGTTTTGTGACTCCAGAAATATTAATTAACCATCTTTGAAATACAGAACACCTATATGATGATGTGGTAGTGAACCTTGAATAAATTGGTTTACATAAAGTCTTAGAGGAGTTCCTGGCACAAAATGAATACTAAAGATTTTAGGTGTTATTATCTTATTCTTTGATCAAAGAATTTTGATTTTGAATTCATTAATTGTCTGACTTCTTCAATCTAAGTCTAGATTACTCATATGTGAGTTATCTTTTGAGAACAGGCATAAGGAGTTGTAATTCACTTGGAGCTCAAGAAGGAAGAGAGATAAGAAACAGACAGCACAAGTCTCAAAGTTCCATGGTTTGTTCAGATGATGTGCCAAAGATACTAACTGCACTTCAAAGGCAAGAGAAATACTGTTTGCTCATCTATTATACAGTAAAATCCCTCTGCCTTTCCCCACTTCCTCTGAGCCACAAATCTAGACAGGCAGATGCTGGCCTGGAAGAAGAAACTTGCAGAGAGTTATCTGCTAGGAAAAAAAAAATACCTATATTAAAAGTATAATCTTCTTACCTAAGACAATACTAGTATGTACATTTATGTGATCCAAAATCCTTTAACCAATAATTCATCATCTCACCAAAGCAATAATTTAAGAAAATCATTTTATTCCAACTTGTCTACACATCTCATGCTTGCTATATTTAATGGAAATCATTCAAAAAGTAAAGAAGAAAGTGACCAATCATAAGGGAAGAAATTAGAAGAACCCAAACAACAAGAAAACAACACAGAATCTGAAGAGATAAAGAAAAATATGGCAGGATAATCAGAAATCCAATATCACCAGGAAGAGAGTCTTAAAATAGAATATAACTCAGGTAAATGTTAGTAGCAGCAAGCTTTTTAGATGTAATTATAATAATGCAGATTTCCACACATTAACAAAAGAAAGACCAGTAAGTATAGACAGTTTGGGGGAAAAGACAGCTGTAAGGAATAAGATTTCATGTTCAGATATCATCAAATTACATTAATATTTATTAGCCACATGCAGAATTCATACTATGTGGTAGGGCATGGAAGGAGGTGTTAACTACTATAGGGGTGATAACATAGCACACACCAAAACCAGAACAGAATAACAGAGAAAAAAACAAGAAAAATCCTTTGAGGTTCAAAAGCCTAATAGCAACAAATATAAAGAGAAAAATAAATTGACAGTAAAAGCAAATATCAGATTGGAGAGGCAAGAAATACTCAGTTTTAGGATGGTTATTAAAAAAACTAAAATACAAAAATGGAAATATTGGAAGTCAGTAAATATAGGTAAATTTTAGAAATGATTGATAAATTTTAAAAAGCCCCAATTGATTGTACATGATTTAAGCTCATTCCCCAAAAGCCACCGACAAATTAAGAATTAGAGATTAATGAGATAAACACATACAACCTTAATGTCAAAAATAAAATGAATTTTTACATATTCATGACAAAGAGTCAGAATCATAATTATCAAAAAAGAATTAATATGTGTTGATGTACTTGCACCAACTCCCCATGAGGAGTGTAACCATTATTTACTTCAATCATGTATCAATGAAATTTTTTAAAAGCAAATACAGTCATCATCAAAACCAAGGTGAAAAAAGAAACAGAATTATCTAAGGTGCTATTATGGTTTGGATCTAAAATAACCACCAAATCCTCATGTGTTTGGGAGATGAATGAATTACGAGTTTGCAGCTAAATGTGCTGTTAAGAGGTGGGGCCTGCTCCAAAGACGAGGGTCCCCTGGGACTCAGCTAAGCAGCCTGCACCTCCCATCCTGACTCCTCCTTTCTGCTGTGCTTCCTGGTCACCAAGATTTGAGCAGCTTTGCCCTGCCCAGGTCGTTCTACCACGCTGTCTCTGGACTACAATTTCTGAACCTGTGAGCCAAAATAAACCTTTCTTCTTTAAATTGTGGTATTAGCAGCAAGAAAGTGACTAAGAAAGTGCCTAAGAATATATATCCCTATCTCTATCTATCTACCTATCTATGAATGATATCGGTGGAGAAAATGGTTGGGGAAACAAAATAATGGCTGAATAAAAGGAGCATTATACCACAAAGAATACCTTTGAGGAGCTCTATCTAACAAATGACACTAAAATCTCTGTGGAATAAAATACCCATGTGAGTACATAAACATTTAATCAGAGTCTACCAGATATCAAATTTATATTCTTCTTCTTATATAAATTTATATTTCTACTATAAACTGTAGTAATTTAAACTCTATGAATAACAGTAAAGGAGAAAAGAGATCAATGATGAAATTAAAAGTACACAAATACACATGTGACAAAGTTGATATTTCAGATACCTGCTGAAATCTGGACTCCTTATGAAAAAGTCATTATAAAATTGCATGTTTATATGGAGAAATTGATATCATAGTATACTTGGAAGAACCAAATGTATTCTAATGAAATGAATGCAATACATATCCACATACATGAACATTTAAGAAAAAGATGGCACTGAGTAACAGTTGATGAAAGAACAGACCTAAAAAATAATTCTAGCATAACCCAATACTACCCAAGAAAAATGTGGAAAAACAATTCCTATTTCACATCATACACAAAAATCCGTCTCAATAGATACAGATCTAAAAGTGCATGTCTAAATAAATAATTTGCCTCCTAGAGAATTACATATACTATTTAATATAAAAATCATGATATGTATTATATAACACAACACATAATCACCATGGGCACAAATTCTTTTTTTTTTATTTCCAAGAACATGTATTGGTACATTGTATACACAGTGATCACATTCATCATAGTTAATTTGTACCTGTACATGATACATCTTGGTTGCCCCCCTTCTTTCTCACCTCTCCCTTCCATTTCCCCTCCCTTCCACTCCCCTTCCCTTCCCTATTTAGAGTAGCTTTATTTACATTTTTCCCCTTTTTCCCTTTCTTTTCTTTTTCCTTTCCTTCTTTTCCCCCTCCTGCCTTTCTAATTCTACTCCCTATTGAATATTATCTTTCTTTTACTTAGAATCTATTATACTTTTTTGTCCTTATTTATGTTTATGGTTTCTCATACCAGAGAAACAATTCGGTATGTACTCATGTGTGTCTGATTCATTTCACTTAAGAGTATGTTCTCAAGGTACATCCATTTACCTATAAATATCTCAAGTTTATCCTTTGTTGTGGCAGAGTAATACTCCATTGTATAGAAAACCACATCTTCTTTAGCCATTCATTAGTTGTTGGGCATTTGGGCTGTTTCCAAAACTTAACTATTACAAACTGTGTTGCTATATGAGCACAAATTCTTGATCACAATAAAAAGTACTATCCAATCTCAGTTAAGTGAAGAGAAATAGAACAAATTTAAATTAAAGTAGCATTAGAAAATAAAAATTAGAACAGAAAACAATAAAACCAAAAACAGTAAATCAGTGGAGGAAAAAAGCCAATGACAAAAAGATAAAATACAGAAGCCTCTAATTCAGCTAGGAAAAAAAAAAAAGCACAAATTACTTACTCCATTGTTATAAGTCCATGGAAATTAAAAGGATGATAAAGGAATACAATGAACAACTCTATTCCATGAATTTGTTAATGTAAATGAGATGGACCAATTACTTGAAAGACACAATTTGCCAAAACTCACACAAGAAGAAATAGAGAAAATGAATAGACCAATATCTACTAAGAAAATTGAATCAATAATTAATGACATTCTAAAACCCAAAGCAGCAGGTCCAGATGCATTTACTGGAGAATTCTACCAAAACTTTAAAGAAGATTAAACCAAGCCTCAATTGTTTTTGGAAGGTAGTAGTAGAGAGAATATTTACACTTCATGTGATTTACACTTCATGTTCATGTGATTCAACACAATCCAAATCAAAATCCCAATGATTATTTTGTAAATATTGATAAGACAATTCAAAAGTTTACAGAGAGAAGGAAAAGAACCAGCGTAGGCAAGACGATACTGAATTCTCCTTCAGTGTGGTGTTACAAAAACAACCACAACCTACCTTTTTACCTTACAGTTACAGTAATCAAGACCAAGTGGTATTGTCAAGAGACCAGACAAATATACTAATGGAACAGAATAAAAGGCCAGAAGTATACCCACATAAACACAGTGGGCTGATGTTCGAAAAAGGACTAAAAACAATACAATACAGCAAATGTATTCTTTTCAACAAATGGTTCTGGTACAAGTGGACCTCCAGATGTAAAGAATAAATCTAATCACAGACCTTACACCCTTCACAAAAAGTTAACTCAAAATGAATTCGGACCTATTGCCCTCCTTTGTAAAACATAAAACTATAAAACTTTTAAAAGGGAATAAGACCAAGAGATAGAGAGAAGGGGAGGGTGAGGAGGGCAAAGGGATGACAAAAGAATTGAGATGTGCTAGGTACATCTACCAACTCCCCACAATGAATATAATCATTATGTACCAATAAAATGGAAGAATTGTTGAAAAATTTTTATGGTAACAAAATGGAAAGTTTAAATGATTTTGGGTTTGGTTGTGATGGTTTAGATAGGACAACAAAAGCTTAAATCATAAAAGAAAGAATTGATGAGTTGAACTTCACTAAAACTTGAAATAGCTGCTCTATTAAAAAAAAAAAAACCAATACAGAAGGTGCTACACCTATATTTAATCAGAAAAATGAAAACTAAGCAACGCAATACTACTATACACTTTAAAGTCACCAAATTTAGAATGCTGACAATAAATACTGGTAAAGAGATGGAGTAAAATAAATTCTCACTTTTGTTTGTGAGAGTGCAAAATAGGATAGTTGTTTGGGAAGACAGTTTGGAGGTTCCTCACAAATCTAAATCGACACTGACCATAAGATGAGGAATGAATTCCTTGGAATTTACTCAGAGGTATTGAAAACCCTACACACAGATGTTTATATAGGAGCTTTATTCATAATTACCAAAAACTTGGAAGTAATCAAGATGTTCATCAGTTGCTTAATAGATAAATAAACTGTAATACATTCAGGCAATGGAATACTATTCATTGTTAAAAAGAAATTAGTCAATAGGCCTGAAAAGACAGGCAGAAAACTTAAATGATACTACTAAGTGAAAGTACTGGGTAATGTTAACTACAGTATGGAATGCTGTATACTGTGTGATTCCAACTAGATGGCATCCTGGAAAAGGAAAGATGATGAGGGGTAAAAAGATCAGTGTCGTCAGAGTTTAAAGGAGGGAGAAGATCAATGACTACGGGGAACACAGAAGACTTTGAAGGCACTGAAAAGCCTGTATTATACTGTATTGTCGGCAGCATATCATAATACTTTTGCCTGAACCTTGACCATAATGTGCAACACCAAAAATGAATCTCAAAGTAAACTATGGACTTGGGGTGAAAATGGTCTATCAACACAGGTTCGTTAGCTGTAGCGAACGTGCCCTTCTCATGGGGAAAACTGAGACTGAGAAAGGCTACGCATGTGCAGGGGAGGAGGCAAATGGGTAATATCCTCGCAACTTTGCCTTGAAGACAAGATGATTCTAAAATAATGAAGTGGAATTTGTTTTTTAGGAGGATTGTATTTTTGTTAAAGAATTAACCATTAAAGGACCAATTGACAAGTGTGGCTACATTAAAATTAAGAAATCCTGTATATCAAAAAGTTACTGTTATCAGGTAGTTATACTCTAAATAAATGTTACCAGGTTCTGCATTGCTCACCCCTCCTGCTGGAGTTGGATTCCAGATTCTTCCTGCCTTGAACAAAGAACTGAACAAAAGAAGCCAAAAGTGGTGACAAAGTTTATTTAAAAGGCAAAACGGAGATTGAGAGAGAAACTGGCTCCGCAGAGCAAGTTTGGGCCAAACAAAGAAAAAAAAAAGAGTAGAAAAAATAAAAATAAAACAAAAATATGTACCTTGTCTGAGAGACATGGTACAGGCCATCATGAAAAGATAACGCTAGCACCGGCTCCTCCTAGCTGCCTTTATTTAATATGGTCAAATCTCCAGGAAACCCACGAGAACTTCTACATCCGGGTCCTGACAGGCAGTGCTGGGATCTCAAGCCTCAGGCTGATGTCAGGTCTAGGCCATTCTTTGAGTCCCATCTGTTTGGGATCTTGTAATTCACAGATCACATTTACTTTCCCAGCTAGCTTTAGCCACACCTCTCTCCTACCTCAACACCAGTAAATACGGGCATACAATATGAGATAGAGATGTCTATTTGCAAAGTCCAGTACTGGTACAGTGCTCATATCCAAAGTATTTAAAGATGAAAGTGAACCGAAAAGCAATAGCTAACATAAAAATACCCAAGGGAAGTGAGCAGTCCTTAATAAAAAAAGAATGCATAGAGACAACTGCCTTCCCATAGAGCTCGGTGGAGATTTAGTATTCTAACTCTAGAAAACAGTTTTGCATTACTCCATTTCATCCCTATGTCTTTTCATAAGAAAACTATGTTCATCAAAATATGCACAATTATGTATATGGCTGTATATTCCTTAATAGCCTTAATGTGGTAAATGTCGCTTATCAACTGGGGTTGGTCAGTTAAGTAGTTTTGGGTCAAACATCACTCTAATTGTTGTCAAGAATGTATTTCTAATTGTGATTAAAATTGTGATTAAAAATTACCTCTGTAATATCCACGCAGAAAAGACAGATTCTCCAAGAAGGAAGGAAGTCTGCCTTTTTATTATCCTTAGAAATAAGATGATAACAAACCTTTCCCTAAGTTGCAGACTGCTGTTCTACTTTTCAAATTATGGACTTACCAGCCCCCCAATCACATGAGCCAACAAGTTGCACCCTTTTCTCTCTATCCTTATCTCTTCCATACGTGTATGCATCCCATGGGCCCCACACTTCTGGAGAATCCAGACTAATAAAATCACCAAAGCTAGAAATAATTTAGGTATTCATTAACAAAAGATAGATACATAAATTGTGAGAGAATCACATAATGGAATATTGAATCTCAGTGAAAATTAAATGCTACTAGCAAAAATATGGACAGATTTCAAAAATAGCATGATGAATTGAAACCAAACACAACTAAAGTTCAAAAACAAGTAAAATCAAATTTCAATGTTTCAGGGCATATGTTTAGGTGGGTAGATGATAAACAACCCTAAAACATAATCACAATTAACAAAAGTAATGGCTATTGTTGGAAATGAGGAAAAAAGGAATTACAAGGAGCACACAAGATATTTCTAGGGTACTGAAATATATTACTTAACTTGGGTATTTATTACTTTGGCTTTTTTCAGCAAAATGTGGCTATCTTTATTTCTTGATTTTTTCTGATATGTGCTATATTCTACCACAAAAAAAAATGCTTTAGCAAACAGGAATAATAAACCTATATTTAGAGACAGGGGAATGAGATCACACATACACAGATTAGTGACTGATTTTCAGGTTATTTATGTTAATTGAACCCTAACATGTTTAGACATTAATGGGAACACTTTTGAGTGCTAGAAAGGTCTCATGTTTTGATTTCTAGTTTATTGCACAATACTTGCTACTTGTGAAGCAAGAAGACTAAAGTTAGAATGGCCTGCTTTTCCAGACCTGGAGGTTGACACACTGTAAGATGACACGCTGGCAGATGATTAAGAAACCAGTTCTTGCTGAGTACCGTTATCAGCCCACATGTGGGGCATTTACAGTAATCTGTCTGTGTTGTTTGCAGAACACATGAAAACTGAGCAGAGCTAAATCAGTGATCCAAGAACACAATGTCTGCAACCGATCAGATCCTGAATATCTTTTTCAGCAACCTGCAGCCAATCGAGCATCTAACACCATCGCATCCATGTGGTTTTGCTAATACATTTGCCTTAGCTGATTACGCTGCTGTCCTGTAAAACATTGGTAATACTCAAGACAGTTTATAAGAAACCTTACCTGATTCACAGTGACAGGTTAGAAATGCATAGTTCACAACTTCTTCCCAAACAAGCCAAGGACATGGAAAATGATGTGCTCTTTCCAGATGCATGTATTTGGTAACCAAATGATTAGTCCAATCAGCTCATGTCAAGATTCCTTTAACTGCAAACATTTCATTTATAATATTTTATTGCCCACTCGATGGATAGCTTTTACTGGGAACAAAGAGCTCTATTCTTTCTCCTATAATTCAATTTATGCCATTCTGCACTGTAGCTTTACTTTAAAGTGACAGACCTTATGCCGTGCTTTGGAAATCAGGCCATTGAATCCCAATAAATAATATCACAATGTTTTCAGATAAATAAATAAATGGAAATTTTAAAATGACTCTGGCAAATAAGGGAATATAACTTCAGTAGAATGGTCTAGACACTAAGAAGCATTTTTATTGATAATGTTTTTTGTTTGTTTGTTTGTTTGGCTCGTAAAGCCACAGTAACTGCAACGTTGTAGCTAATGTACGAAACCAGGGCACTTGTACAGTATGCCTGCTGTCTGTGAGTGCTTTTACTGGATAAAATGTGGTTGCTATTATAAGGAAGGTTCTTTATACCTGCTGTTTCATGACTTGAAAATATCATTTACATGATTTTTGTTAAAAATTGAGTCTTTCTTTGCTTAATGATGCTAGAATCAAACTTATTTCCTCCCTTTAATTAAAGTCCAAATGATACCAGGCCTCTTTCTCTAGAGATTATAATTTTTAATGAATGATCATCTGTGTTGATAATAAAATGAAATCCTTCAATCAGATATTGTAAGGTTGACATAATTCAAACACAGTTTTTTAACCCAAATAAGTATTTGCCTAAAACTCAACAAGGTTGGCACACAAGGATTTAAAAAAATAAAAAACAATTTTATCCAGCTACAGCATGATAATTTAGTTCACTCTGCCTACAATTTCTTCTACTTTCTTTCAACTCATGACACAGACACCCATATTCTAAGCAGATAGCCAGGCCTTTTGCAATGCTATGACTCTAGAATTTTGCAAGGTAGGAAGCAGAAGTTGCTAAACTCTGCTATGGTAATATCTAAGGTCAATAGGCGCCCTGGGGGAAATGGGGGAGAATTTCGAGGGCAAATGGCTGAGTAAAGTCTGAAATTTTCTTGGAAGGCAGGTAAACAAGAAATGTTTACCAGGTGACTTGTTGCTAGTGATGAGGGAGTAGAAGGGCTGCATAGTACAAAGAGATAGCATGGAGAGTGAATGGATATTTACACCTCATATGGACAAGTCAATTTTTCATTCTAAGGGTAAAAAAGCTCCCCTTATTAAAATACTTATAATCATCAGGATTTCCAACTCCTGAAAATATTTGCACAGTATCAAATATGACAGAAAAACCTAATAGAATTGAGGGAGAATCTATAGTTCTCAGATCCATTCAGTTTGTTAATGAAAAATTCATGTTAGTGAACAGAAAGCCACTTGGGTTGACTTGAACTCTTCCTTATCCTTTGTAAAGAACACAAAAAATTCACAAAGCATCAGCATAGCCAGTATTAAATGCAAGTATACTTCTCACAGCTTCATTGAAAACAAAACAATCTATTCTAGACTTGCCAACCACTTCACCTCTTATCTATTTTCCCGGTTCCTACTATTTTTCTCTAAATTATCCTCAACTGCAATATTGACCTTTGAGCGTCCCTGAGTCATTAAGCCAGTTGTGGCATTTTTCTGAACAAATACTAAAATATACTCTTTCATGAAATTCAGGAGTGCTCAAAAAGTATTTAATAAGGCTCTTTATGTACACTAATTCTCAACATAAGCAACACTGTAGGGATGCTAATATCACTGATTTTCCTCGGATGATGAACAGGCTCAGCACAGTTAAAGAAATACACACATGGAAATACGTGTGTGTGTGTACATGCACATGTATATATACATAATATATATATAATGTATGCTTAAATGTATGAATAAACTTATTATGAAGAATTGGCTCACACAATTATGGAGGTTGAGA
>PVJO010009954.1:25246-66855 GCA_004026905.1 Hystrix cristata
TGTTAATCACCCCCAGAACCATGGGCGTATCTGGAAATAACTAGCCAATAACAGTCAGGTTGACACATAAAATTAACTATCACAGTTTGCCGCTGGGATTTGAATGTTGTTCTGTCTCTTTGTATTATGTCATACATCCCATAATTAGTGAGTTCACCAAGCATCCAACATTTAATTTAGGACCCAATCTAGGAGCCACTCATAAAGTAGTCACTCATGAAAATATTTAAACAATAGTATGATAGTTGAATTTCCAAAAACATTATTCAAGCTGAAAGAAGACTATTGTTCCTCAGCAATTTTTTTTTCTGTTTTTTTTTTCACAGATTTTTTTTTTTTTTTTTTTTTGTGGTGCCTGGGATCGAACTCAGGCCCTTAGTGCTTACAAGGCAAGCACTCTAATCACTGAGCTAAATCCCCAGCCCCCTTTTTTTCTGTTTTTTAAGACAGGTTTTTGCTGCATAGTTCAGGCTGCCTCACTATATACTCACTATGTAGTCCAGGCTGGCCTCAAATTCATGGTGATCCTCCCGGATCAGCCTCTGGAGTGCTGGGATTACAGGATTACACCATGTCCTCCTCAGCAAAAATTAATACTACTAACACATAACACCCAAAATTCCTTTAGATTGGAATAATTATATTGATAACACAAAAGTAAGGCTAAAATATAATTACTATGGAGATGGGGAGAACTTTGGAATTTATGAGGTCTAATTCAAGGCAAAATATATGAGCTAAACTTTTATTTCACTGGGCTTCTTAAAAATTTAAGGGAAAAACCCATATATACTGACTAAAGAAAACCTATCTATCTATTTTAAAACAACTCATCACACACACACACACACGCACGCACACACACGTACACATGTAAACTACACGCTCACACAGGTCCAGACTCCTGATTAGTGCTGAATCCCCTAGCTCTACCTTTTGAATTCATAGAGACTTTGTCATATAAGTAGTATCAGAACAGTATACAACAAAGGGGGGGATGTCTCCCCCGTGCATGAAAACATTCCCAGAGTATCAAGACTGAAAGCAAATTAACAGGCGATCCCTCTTGGCACAGGAATACTATAATTTCAGATGCTTTCCCTCAAATCAGCAGTCACAATCACATCATTTAGGGTACTTTCTCCTTGGCATAAAAAAATGCCCCTGCAGAGTGATTTTGCTGGTTGTGTCAAAGCACTATAAAATATAAAAAATAATTTGAAGAATTATGCCTATACAATCAAAGGTATCAGTACAAACCAAAAACAGAATCAGTCAAATAGTAATTTTAAAAATTCAGTTTTCCCTCTCTTTCTTGGGGAGTTGTTCCAACCATTCCTCACGATGTTTCTTCTTTTATGTTTGTTCCTACAAATGTTATTTTAACTATCTAGTATATAATTCACTCTTTTACAACATATTCTTCTAGCCAATTACATCTCACTCTAAGTGTTTTTTTTCCCCAAAAACATTTCAGGCTTTTGAAGATTATAGACAACACATTTAATTTATTTACTATAAAAGATGTGCTTTCTTCTTAGGAACTCCTGATCCAGTGAGGTAAGGTCTAGAATTAGAATCTAAAAGACAGAATTAAAATACACACCCACATACAAAGGACCTAGGAAACATGGAAAGTTCAATGTTAACTATATTGCAAAAGAGAAAATATGTCCACAGCACAATGGGGGATCTGTATCATTAAGTAGAGAATATATGGTTTGAAGGAAAGATTTATACCTTTATTTATACCCATACACCCCTCAACAGAGAAATCTTGTGAAAATAATTCCACTCAGGAACTTTGAGTTGTTAAAATTGTTGCAAAAACACTGAACTAATTCTCTTTTCCTATGTGTCATTAATAAATGTCTTGGCAACACACATAACTGTTTAGTTTACATGTATACCCTTATTGTCAGGAAAGAAAAAAAAAACCTACAGTTTAAATCCTTTGAAGTCTATTCATAATATTTTTAAACAATTGTAAAATTGAGAATCAAAGTATATACACTACCACTCTTATAAAAAGGCATCTTATAGCATTCAAGCTTCATCTCTAACCCAAGCATGTCGACAGTAATGAAAGTGTCACATAGGTTGCTAGAGTGTATTATTAAAAAACTAAAATATAAATCAGCGGAGGTACGAATATTGCTGTAGAATTTACTGGCTGTAAGCTGTGTCTCATATTACTCATCAAAATTGAAAAAGTCATACTTATTCTCACAGGAAATTAAGGAGACTTGAAATGACTTAATGCAAGTTATTTTAACTTATGAGGCAGTTGTATAAAAGTGAGCAGATTAAATTCCACTTTCAGAGGAAACCTGAACAGAAATGGAGGTAGCTAAAGGGAAACAATGCACTAATGAGATGACTTGAAGGCTTGAAAAGTAATTCTTTGATAGCGCTTTTTTCATTAGGTCTTTCAAATTCTCAGATGTTGGAGTCAGGAGCATGAGATCAGCAGCAATTGGAAGGTATACCTAATGGGTCACCCTTCTTGAGGTCAAAAGGATACCGACTAACTAGTCAGGCCACACAGTACTCCAAGATGCTGTTAACACACAGCTCGTGATTACTAGTTGAGGAGTTCCTAGACCTGATCCCCATTCACAAATGTCCACATAAAATAAGGTAAATGGCCTGGACTAGGAGTTTCCAACTGTCACTCACCTAAAATTCTGAAGTACAATTCATGGATAATATATGTGTTAGTCAGCTTCCCATCACCGTGACAAAATATGTAGCAAAATAAACTTAAAGAAGAAAATGTTTGCTTTGGCTCACAGTTTCAGAGATTTTAGTCAATGGTCACATGGCTCCATTGTTGGTGGGTCCATGGTGAGTCACAGCATCATGGCAGAGAGGGTGTGGTTAGCAAAGGTGTTAACCTCACGGCAGTGAAGAAGAGTGCCATGGTTGATAACTAGATGTCCCCCGAGGGCCTCATGCTCTTGCAGGTGAGACTTTTAGAAGATGGTTGGATTCTGGGGCCTATAGTTGGCTTACTGTTAAGAGGTGGGATCAGGTAGAGAGGTAGGACATTGACGACATGGCCTAGAAAGGATTTGTCTCCCTTCCTGGCTTTTCTGTCTCTGTGTGTCTCTCTGTCTCTGTCTCTCTGTATCTCTCTCCATCTCTCTCTGCCCCCCTATCTACCATGCTGAGAGCAAGTCTCCTCTGCCATGCCCGTTTGCAATGACATCCTGCTCTAGAGCCTGCTGACTACAGACTGAAACCTCTCCCAAATGTAAGCCAAAACCTTTTCTTCTTTAATTTGTGTGTGTCAGCCATTGTGTCTCAGCAACAAAGAATGTGCTAAGACAGATTTTGGTAACAGAGACGTGTGGTGAGTCCTGTGACTGTACTTGACTATGTCACTCAAAAGCCTTTGGACCTAGTTTGAGGGAGGAGTTTGGAAAGGTTTGGAGATGCTGGCTGGAGAAACAGCCATAGAATGCAGGAAGCTAAGCTTGATGGGAAATTCTGGCAGGAGCTCAGAAAACCAGGATGCTGACAGAAATGGAGGCAGTAAAGACTAAGCTTCAGGTGGTTTCGGTTGGGAAGAACTCCACTAGCAGTCCAACCCAGGTGTGTTACGCTCTGGCAGAAAGATGTCCTGCGACTTTGTAGAAGACGGACATTAATGGCAGCAGGCTAAACGAAAGAAAGAAACAGACTGCTGAAAGAAATTTCAAAGCAGTCCAATATTCTGGCTGCATCATGGCTAATACTTGCTGCTTTATTATACTGAACATTGGGATAGAAACACCCATTTTAAAACTTTTCAGTTTCCTCAGAATAGAAGGGCCTGTAAGGTTGAAGTAGAAGAAAGTTTGGTTGCTGAGAGGATTACCATTAAAAAAAAAGACAAGTAGTTTATCACAGGACAATGGAAAAGATGGCTTGAGGCCATCACAGGATGGAGCAGGGCCCTAACTTTCCAAGGCTCACAGTTGCAAAAGTGAAAGTCTGCTTTGAGAAGAGAGCCCCAGGGCAGCCTGCTTGAGATGAGCCACCTAGAGAATTTGCCCTTACGATTTAGTTCACAGAGCTCACCCATCCAGGCACTGGGAGGCCTCTGTACTGCAATTTAAAGAGACCTAGCTACTGCAGGAGCTAGTGGCAAGCACTGGCATCATCCATATGGTCCTCGTTTACAGGATGCAGAATTTGAGAGATTTGGGGTGGGAGAAGCTTCCACTCATATTTTAGAAGAAGGCCAGGGAGGCCGAGTGACACTCCTGAAAGGGCAGGGCATGAAACTCTGAAAGTAAAACCAGAAATGCAGTGGAAAACCCCAAAAGTAGGAGAAGCCAGGAAGATGGAAGATTTAAGGAAAACCACGAGGAGAGAGCAAAGTCAGTCCAAGAGAGAAGTCATGATGGCTAAGAGGATCACAATAACACAGGGGCGGGGCCAGCTAGGTACTTGGGATTTCACACCCTGCCATGACTTGCCCCTGGTGCTGGCAAAGAACTACAGGATATGTTTGCCCTCCTGGATTTTGGTCTCACTTTGATCCAATTTCTTTCTACTTCCCTGGTCTTTCCTTTAGAATGGGAATGTTTATCCTGTGCCATTTTGTGTTGAAAGTGTTTAGCTTTTTTTTTTTTTTTTTTTAAGGAGCTTATTGCTAAGTTTGTCTTAAGCGGAAATGGGAACTTTGGACTTGGACAATATTGGAACTGTTAGAACTTTGGTCACTCTTCAAGATGAACTAAATGCAATTTGCATAAAGAGACAGACACAAGTCCTTTGGGGGCCAGGGAGGGAATGTTATAGTTTATAACTGCATGTTCCCCTAATGCTTGGTATGATTATAGGCAGGGGCCTTGGGAGGTGATTGGATTACTGGGGAAGCACAGCTGGCTTGAAGTTAGGAGGTAGAGTCTGGGCAAGACATCACCCACTACGGGAGTGGCTTGGAGGGATGTATCTCCCTGACTCTGCTTCCTGGACACAGCAATGTGAGAAGCTATTGCTGTCCTACCCATCTCTGTCATGCTGTTCTGTCCTGGAGCCATCAGAGGATGGACTGAAACTACTACAAACTGTGAACCAAAATAATCCTTCTGTTCTTTAACTTGTGGGTGTTGGGAATTGTATCACAGTGACAAAGAAAATGATCTAAGATACACACACACACACACACACACACACACACACACACACACACGGAAATAGAGAGGGTGAGAGAGACCCCACAAGGTATGCCCAGGACTCACTCCCCTCAACTGGATCTCATCTTCTACATTTCCATCATCTCCCATCAAATTATAAACTCATCACGGATTAATCCATTGATGAGGTCAGAGTCCTTATGCTCTAATTGCTGCCCCGATTCCTCATCTCTGCACATCCCTGTATTGGGGACCAAGGCTCTGGGAAACTTTCCAGATCCAAACATTAACAATATAATATACAGTAAAACTTGGTTTGCTGCTAAGTTGTTCTGCAAGTGTTCCGCAAGGTGAGCAAACATTTCCAATAAATTTTAACTTGATGAGGGAGCTATGTCGTGCGACATCAGCAGTACATGATGCCAAACGTCACATGATCATAACTGAGCTGATAGTTCTCTCTCTCACTGAGGGATCATGGGTGATTGTCTCCCTACAGCAAGGGGTTATGGAGGAGACCTGGTCAACAGAGGAGGAGGAGGAAAAAGGCAGAGCAATTCTTCACTTCCAATGAGATTAGAGAGATGTGTAAAATGTGGGAAATAGACAAATTTTGAGGAAAAGCACCACATGAATAAGGCGGTAGTAGTGAGAGCTATGAATCTGTTTAATGACAATGTGATGTCACATTTCCACAAAATCCTCAAAAGGAGGCAAAAGCAACTATCATTGGACAGGTTCCTTATTCAAGCTGCCTGTAAAGAAAAAGATTCCACCGAGCTCACAATAGATAGCAGTGATTCCATTAGTGATAGTGAAAGTCAACCTGTCGATAACTTTCCTCTCCAGTCATGAAGGTTTTCAAAGGTAGATGCAAGTTAATTTATTTTTATTTATTTATTTTTATTATTTTGCATTCTTTTGCAGTATTATAATCATTTTTATATGAATACTTCTGGATTATGAAATAAATCATCTAAGTTTCTAGTACTTCTTTTTTTTTTTTTTTTTTGGTGCTGGTAATTGAACTCAGGGCTTTGTGCTTGTGAGGCAAGCACTTTAACCACTGGGCTAAATCTCCAGCCCCATATTTCTTATGAGGAAGTTCATTTTGATATACAAGTGCTTTGGATTACAAGCATGTTTCCAGGCTTGTAATCATGCTCACAAACCAAAGTTTTACTGCATTTGAAAAGATATTCTTATATCCAAAAAAATTAAGAAAATGGAAGTTACAAAATCAGAACAACACAAGTATATACAGTGGTACTTTGGTTCACAAATGTAATTCACTTCGTGATTCTGGGAAAGATGACCACATCCATGTCCATGCAGGAAAGACGGCCATAGTCATGTTCATCACCCAGCGAAGAGTTTGCAAACAAAAACAAAATTTTGCCAAATGCTTCTGTCTGAGAACCACGTTCTTCACAAACAAAAGCATTCATGAACCAAGGTACCACTGTATTTTTGAAATGTAGTCACCTTATTTTCCTAAACTATAAAGAAATCCCTACTAAATGAAATCTTTGGGGCTGGGAATTTAGCTCAGTGGTTAGAGTGCTTGCCTTGTAGGCACAAGGCCCTGAGTTCGATTCCCAGCACCAAAAAAAAAAAAAAAAAATGAAATCTTTCCTCAATTTCATAGGCACTGTGAGCCTGGAAAATTCAGTGTATACTAAAGTCATGCAAAATTTTTTTGTTTACAAACTAGAATTATGTAACAGTCTCAGATAATTATAAATAGGTTCGAAAGAATATTCCCTTCCAGTATGTCAAGTATCTCTGGTTCACGGCTACTAGAGGGACTAGTGCCACTAGACCTTGTAAAAGGTCTAGCAGCCACAGCTGGATATCCAAATTCTCCTCTGGAAGTGTTATCTTCCAGATGAGTACTACAACACTAATCTTGGAGAAGAGGATCGTCAGCCACATTTCTTGTAGAAGCTAATAGACAAGGAACCAGAAAGGCTACCTGAACACCTGTACTAGCTATTTAGTATACTACAAACTTATTTCATGATTTTTATTTCATTTTTCCAACACTGATACATAATAACTAAGAATATCCCCTTAACACATGTAGAAACTAAGTCTCAGGGAGGGGAAATAATATATTTTTTTCAATACATGGCTTGCAAAAAGCTGAGATGTACTAGAAACAGTTACTCAGACTAAATACCACACATTCCACTTCAACATGCTCTTAATTGTTAGCAGGAACTGAAACTTTAATAAAAGAATCAAATTTAAGTAAGACTCAGATTCAAATTATCTTGAATGGATATATCGACATTCACATAAGAAAAGTAACCTATAAATATATCAAAATTTATGTTACAATATGAGAAAATAAATTTATGTATAAATATGATTGATGTTCTATCAATTCAAAATTCTAGAATGAATCAGGCATATATAGGCATGAACCTGAACGAAACTAGAAACCAAAGTTGCCGAAACTAGTTTAAAAAAAAAAAAAAAAGAGAAAAGTATCGAAGAAAGAGAAAGACCTTGTTTGTTTGTTTGTTTTTAAGACCTTTTGAAATCACACAGAGTTTTTGTCTTCGTTGTTGTGGGGATTTTTTCCTATGCTGCTCCAAAGTGATCTAGTACCTCTCTCTTTCTCTCTCCCTCCCTCTCCCTCTCTTAAAAAAAAAATAAAAATTAAAAAAAAAAGGGATCTAGTAAACTCAGTGATTTCAGTTCCTCAATTTCCTACATGAAAATTCATGTGCAAAATCTCAGGGCATAGTTTGTGCACCAAGAGTATAACTATGCTTGGGTACCTTGATATATATTGCAAAATACATAGCAATGATTGCTGAAGCCATTTTTTAAAATGAAGATCTCTTAATTAAAGCCTGAAGTTTGAATAGTTGCATAAAGAGAAAGATAGGACTCCCTCTAATTATCACATCTCTGATGAAATAAAATATCAAATATTTGAAAAAGTAAAAAACTACAGAAAAAAATCAAATGATTAAAGAAAAGTTTCTATTCCTACCAAGAGAAAGCTACTACTAACATTACTATCAGAAGGACTTTAAATAATTTTTCTAATTATAGTTATATACCTAAACAATTTAATATTTTAGAGAAAGGACATAAAATTTATTCCAGCTATTCTCACTTCCATTTTTGTAAAATCTTAATTTTAAAGACTCTTCCAAACAAAATAAAACCAAAAAATGGCAGATCAGCCTCACTAAAATCTGCAATCAAAATTTTCTCTCATAATAAGCTGACACAATCTAACTGACTCATCATAGAAATTCTAGGCCCTCAATTTACTTCCTCCCCTTTTCTCATCTTTTCCTTTTTGGTGTCATTGGAAATTACTTTACTTCAACCATCATCATTTAACTCCTAATCATTGTAACAGCCTCTGAACTGGTTTTCCAGTCCTATTGCTCTCCAAATATGTCCTTTCCAAGAGTTAAGTAATTAGCAAGATGTCCTTTCCAAGAGTTAAGTATGACCACTCTCCTGATTACCAACACCTGATTGTGCATCATTACCAGACACAGTCCAAATTCTTGCATCATAGCCTCTACTAATTTGGATTCTCTTTGGTCTCAGCCTCCATCATTCATCTAAAACATGTTTCACTGTAGAACCCCAGTAAACTTTCTGCAGTTTCTTCAGTGAACCAGCATTTGTTTTTGTCTTTTCCTCCTTGCCAGTTTCTTGTACACTTTGGGTTCCATTTTCAAGAAACCTGCTTTGCAGCCAGCCCACAGTTAGCAGAGGCTTAACTTCCTCTGGAGAATTCTGTGGCTAGATGTCTCTCACTTCCATTGCCCCTCTACACATATCACTAACATTAATTAACAGTGTAAATCGCATACTTATAAATTAAGTTCTTTCTCACCCCATCATCATTACTTAGTATCTCAAAGGCAAGATTCTGTGATCTCAACACTGTGAGCTCTGATGCATGTTTAATAAACAAGAGGTAAAATAAGATCACTTTTATCATCACAGAATAGAACATACATACAACTCTAACACTGACTCATTTTAAAGGTTTTTGAATGTAGTTTCTGTTTTTAAGACAATTTGGCAGTGGTGTAATTCATAACTCCGAAAAGAATGATACTGTAAATATTGGATGTGTGTTAAATTACACACTTTTTTATTTATAGATTGTTGATAAACTGTGTCTTGACTCTTTAGTACATCCACAAAATAAAACTAGACATTTTTTGGAGAATAACTGAGCCAGGGACACTGTATTTCAAAGTAATGATACAAATGCATACTTCCTATTAAAAGACAAATCTTTCATTTCAAAAGTATGGCTAATGCCTTAAGAATAATTCCAACTAGTTAAATTTAGTCGAAGTACTATGTTTTCTGCATCTATTACCATTTTATTTGATTTTAAATTGGTCCAATTTCATTAATATTAAGGCTTTGCCTCTTATTTCTATTTAAGAATGTCAAGTAAGTATCAATAAGAACATATAGCTTGATAATGTCTTTTGGTTTTTTAAATCATCTGTTTTGACTGAAATTACACTGAAGATATACTTACAGGTTTACATGATTTAAAACAATAAACTGGTGCGATCTGACCATTTTCATCCCAAACCCCATAACTTCAGCAAATCCTTATGATCACTATACATTGTACTCCACTCTAAGAATTCTTTACTAGTTAAAGATACTTACTGCTCTTGCTAGAAGAGCCACTGCATAAGAGCATAAATACAGCTAGGCACACAAGGAAAAAAATGCAATAATAAATAAAAGAAAGTAGAGGAAAAACAGAGGAACAGACAGAAGGGAGACGTAGGAGAATACAGCAAAGAGCATAACTAAATATCAGCATGTCAAAAGTTACACTAAATATAAATGGCTGAGTATTTACAAGGCAAATATGGCTGACTGGATCAATAATCAAGACTCCACTACATGCTGTCTACAAGAGAGTCACTTTAAAATTAAAAAAACCAAATAAACAGGTTAAAAGTGAAAAAAAATTAAAAATGTGTCATCAGTTATTCAACATCAATGCTATTGTGAGTTTGTCAATATTATAAAAAGTAGACTGTAGAGAAAAACATCACTAACTGTTAAAATGGTTATTTCATAATAAGAAATTGGAAAATTAATCAGGAGAATATAGCAATAACGACTTCAAGATTTGTGAGGCAAACTGTAACATATAAATATATAATCATAGTTGAATATTTTATTGACTAAAGGAAATTAGAACATTATTTGAACTCATAGAGCACTACATTAGAGCACCAGATTTATAGCAAAAATATACTCTGTATAAACTTCTTAATTGCACTTAGAATGCCACAAAGACAAATTAAACAATAAGCCCTAAAGTAAGTCTTAACGTACAGTGGTACCTTGTTCATGAATTTAATTTGTTGCACAATGCTGGGGAAGATGGCATGGATTCACATTCATGCAAGGAAGATGACCATGGTCCTGTTCCTCATCAGATGCTGAGTTCGAGAATAGAAGCAAAATTTTACCAAATGCTTCTGTTCGAGAATTGAATCGTTTGAAAACAGAAGCATTTGTGAACCGAGGTATCATTGTACTTCAAAAGATAGAAATTGTATAGAATAAAGAATATGTTTTCTGACCTAGGTGGAATAGTGCTATAAATTAATAAGTACAGCACATCCATATACAAATCTTTCAAATATTTGTAAATTAAATGATGCATCTCTAAATAACCAATCTACAGAAAAGAAATCACAGGATAAATTATAATTTTTTCAAACTAATCATTATAAAACACAACATACCAATACGGATGGATTCAGCAAAAACACAGTATCTTTAATTTCAGTGTTTATATAATAGCTTTACATAGAAATCAGTAGCTTTCAGTGGCTGCATTAGAAAAGATGGAAGGTATGCAAACAATAATCTAACTTTTTATATTAAAAATCTAAAATAATTGCACACAATTAACTTGAAAAAGTAATTGTGGGAACATCCTACTATAAAATCATTTTGTCTCGGGCTGGGAGTTGAGGGTCTGAATATGGCCATAAATGCAGAGCAGTGAGGAAGACCTGCGCTGAAACCAGCAACACCTAGAAAGACTAAATGAAATTTCAACCAGTTATTAGTTAACCTGCTTCCTGAACAAGTGCCTGTGAATTCCAGTACATTAGTCATGCCTAACCTGAAAATAACGTGATTTTTTTTTGACTGCTGTTTAGAGCTCATGTCGTCTAAGTACCCCCCAAAACTTTACAGAAATAAATCACATAGAAAACACGTGGCTAGAGGACATATTCATCGTCCTTCTGTGTGTGATTTCTGCCTTCAATTTTCTCTCTATGTATCTACTCAATTCACACAGTTAGCCACGTATTTGGTGAGAAAGCAGTATGACAAAGTAAGTGCCACCAGTTTATTTTCTTCTGGCTTTTAATGGTGCCAATATTTCACCACCCAAAGCCGACTTTTTATTCTGCTTTTATTCTGAAAGACATGTACATTCTATTACCTAAAATCTTGAAAAAGAAAAAGGAATTTCATGAAAGAGCACAATTTATCCAAAATCAAGAATCAACTTAATATGTAAAACCAGCAGAGAGAACAGGAGGAGGCATTTTGTAAAAGAAAAAATAAATAATTCAAATAAATAATTTTAGCTATTAAATTCACTGTCCAGGGTTACACATCACCAGTTAATGATACAGCAAAGACAACCACGTATTTTGATTTTTTTTTCTTTTGTTGTATTTTGGTTTTTATTTTGTTTTGTTGGAGTTTGTTGTTGTTTGCCTTTCTACATTTCATTCAAATTTAAGATGTATTGAAAGTTTTGAGTCAAATCACATTCAGCATTTCAAGGAATAAGACTTTCATTATGTCCCCAGAAAGGTAATTTCAGCTTGATAGACTTCATTAGACTGTGAGTTTTAGGTTGAAATCACTTCTAAATGCATTGCTTCAGAGTAAAATATGGTTTAAAATGTTCTATTTCTGGTTATACTCCTTTGGACCACTCTGCAGTACCATATTATATTCTTCTTTGATGTTTATATCCGTTTGATGATTTTATTTCATTTAATAAATCTACAGGAGGGCAAGACCTCTCTTATTATGTCAGCATATTTAACCTCTGGGGAATGTCTGCATTCATATAATTATGCAAAGACTTCATATTTATACAAATATTTTGTGCCTGCAGGGGGTTAAAATGGATCTGTCTCATGAATATTCAACACTGCCACTTCCAGTAACACACAAATATCTTTCTTTGTGGATATCAAACACTAGGATGTCTGTATACATTTTCCGCTTCATGCTCTGGGTGTAAAACTGCTGATGTACAGGTAGTGGCAAAGCAGGCAATTATCCCAAGTACCAAAATATTATGACACCTTCATCCAAGTAACTCAACAGCATTTTCCTGATTCAAATCTTATATAGCATACTACACACACACACACACACACACACACACTTTCTCTCTCTCTCTCTTTCTCTCTCTCTCTCTCTCTATATATATACACACACACACACACACACACACACGATTCTAGGTGCACAAAATGAAATAATAAATTTTAAAGATGAAATTGTGGTGAGAAAGAGCTAGTAGGGGCAAGATGCCTTCATTATTTTTGTGGCACGATTTCTTTCAAGACAAACCTCTGCATGCTTAGATGCCAATTTCTAACAGTAACAAAAAAGACAGGTGAATAATCTCTCAAAAGAAACTGGAAAAAGTTCTTTAACGTGAGGAATTTCCCTCATATAATAACACAGTTCACATAAAAAGTTGTCATCCATCCATTTATACATTCAGTAAGCATGTTTGGAGCATCCATTATACCAAGAAATATTATGGGATCTGGAATTATAGTCAGGAATAAAATATAAAGCAGGCAAAGTTTCTATTATGATGGAATTTACATTCTGAGGGAAAGCAGAACACAAGCAATAAGTGATTAAATAAGTAAATAAATAAAAATAGATAAATGACAAAATATTAAGCATTGTTAAGCATTATGTAGATGATAATTTTAAGAAGCTTTCAACCTCAGATGTTAATATATTTGTCGTAGATAATATACCCGTGTCTCTGTGTGCTTTATAGATTTCACCTATGCATGTACAGTTTCATTTTATTCTCGCATCAATAGTATGAAATCTTCAGTATAGGTACTATCATTTTGAAGATGTCCTGCGTCCCACCATCAGTGTGTAGCGGAGATGTGAATTCAGTTTGTGGCGTCTGATTCCAGTTTTGTGTGCATCCCGTGACAGCAACTGTGTTCTCAGTGTGTTTCAAAGTAACAAGGAGGATTAAAAAACAGAAAGGGGCCTAAAAATGCTCTCCACGGCACCAAGAGACAACTGCCCATGGTAAGGGCATGCTTTTACAATACACTTGAATAGATGGGGACACTCACTGGTTTCTTTGGGCCTTTCCTCCTTGAGGACTTGTCAATTAGACTGAAGATGACAGACTTTATTTGGGAGTGAGGACTCTCTGGGTCTCTCTGTCTCTCGGTCTCTCTCTCTGTCTCTCTCTCTCTGTCTCTTTCTCTCTCTCTCTCTGGCAAAAAAAGGGTGGTAAGTATATATACAAGGTATGCTAAAAACTATGATGAATTTTTAAATTGAAAAAAATTGAGTTCAATCCCCGGCAGCACAAAAAAAAAAAAGAAAAGAAAAAAATTATTACAGTAAAAGATGCATTGCCAATAATCCCCTCAAATACCTCCCTTTTCTCCCCAAACATAAGTAGCTCATCATTCTTGAAACCATTCTGGAATTCCTCTTTTGTGAGTATCTATGTTATCACTGCCCTCAATGTCCTGAGTCACTTCAAAACTTTCGCAGAAATTTCTGCCAAATGAAAACATTATACTCTGTTCTCATCCACCTTATTCACTGGGTCTGGCACCATGCAACTTTGGGCTCTTCCACAAAGTCAAAATGACCATGAAAAGTGAATGTTTTGCATTCATTCAATTCATTGAGGCAGCCACAATAGCACAACTAAAGACCTGCCCAAAAGAACATTTCCAGAACTGCTTCAAAAAGTGGTAAAATACTAGGATAAGTGTATTCAAAGTGAGGGGGGAGTATTTTGAGAGAGATTAATGGCAACATTAATGGCAAAATTTACTGTAATAAATTTTTAAAAGTTAAAAATTCACCATAGTTTTTGAACACACATGGTAAATGTCAGCATGTACTCCCTCTTCCTGGGTACTCCATGGACAAAAACTCCTCCACATTGGCATCCAGTATAGAGATAAGTCAGAGGAAGTTTTGAGATCAAACAATCATAGGCCATTGGTGGCAGTTCTGACTACCATATCTACTCGGAAGCTCCTACAGGGGAAGCAGTTATAACTATAAAGATAATATCATGTTGCTTTTTCCCTGATGATAATAATGAGCTTCTGCCTCCTCAATCAGAGCATTCTTTTTTCCCCAAAAGGCAACATCAGTATTTAAATAGCCACCTTGAAAAATACAGTGCTTTCTTTAGCAATGCTGAGATGGTGGAATTCTATTAGATTTCTTACTCTTGGCATATTCTTTATCCAATCTCATGAAAAACTCCTTAAGGTTACAAATAGCTTTAAAATAATTCTTCCACAAGGTCTTTGTAGATATCAAAATGTCTTCAAATCTGAAACCACCACTGTGAAAAAGCACGCAGAGAAAAATGAACTAGAATTCACAGGGGAAAAGAAAAAGAAAAAAAAAAACTTTTCCATTTCATCAAGTAAAGATTTTTACACGAATAATGATAAATCTGCAGAGCTATGTTTTTTTATAAAAAGAAATTATGTAATGTGGCATTGAATCTCACTGTCTAGATTCAGTTGGCTTTTGGGAAAGCCAGAGGGAGACAAATGCTTATAATAATACAGACTGTTAGATCTAAACAAAACATTAGTGCTCTTTGTTGGATGGTCATGAGGTTATGCCTTTAAAAAGGTTATGAGATTTTTAAAAATTAAATATTGCTTCATCCAAACACTATTGACACTTTGTAGTATCAAATATTGAATATTTATACGTAAAAGTCACAAATAGGGATTACAAAACTGCCAACAACCTGAGCAAAGATTTACAATTCAAGAGGGAGAGAAAAATTTGCATTTGCAAGTCTTCTATATGCTTAAAAAACTTGTAGGTTAGGGACTCATAGTCCAGAAAAAAGCCATCTAAAGTTCAGCAGTTTAGTCAAGTTGAAAGGACAGTTAATGTCATTTCAGCTTCTAGTTTGATTAGAAGAATCTATTTGGGAATTAGATATATTATATATATAAAACAGGCATCTTTTACTGATAAACAGAATGTGGTCACCTATAATAGGAGCAAAGCTTCATAGTATGCATGAGTTAAGGGGTGATGGAGTTGAAGGGAAGCAAGCAGAACAGTTAACAGTGATACTGTTCCTATAAATTTATAACTTACTAAATCTAAGAGTAACTGTACTATATCTATCCCTTATGAGAGCATCAGTTATGTTACCATTCTGGAAAAATTTATACACACAACTTAAGCTTCAGTGAGAAGAGGTACACACCTATACAACCAATAAGCCAAATACAATGTCCACGAAATTTCCTGCCATATCCTGGGAAATAACGAGCACAATCAGGCCCCAATCCTTCTGGATCAGCTTCTGTGACTCCAGTTTCAATCACACTAGAAATTCCTGTCCAAATACACTCTTAAATAACACACCTGCATGGACATCTTCACTCTTTTGCACCTCCTTCTACTTTGAAATGTAATAAAGCAAAAGCAAAACATCACCCTCAGCACAATGTCAGCCATGGAAATACTTGGAGATGAGAGGGGGAGGAATGTTTCTCCTTATACCCCACTCTGTTCCCAACCTCTGAAAACAACACATACTTAGCTAAGACATGCCTAGGAGTAGCCCATACTTATCTGGGAGCATTTATTTGTTGATTTTGCCTTTGTGACTTGGCTACAGTTTTGTTGTTTCATTGGAGATTGATTCTAAAACCTGGGTTCAGTTCAAGGAAACTTCACTATTTTCTTAAAAGGAATTGGGCAAAAAGCTAACCAAGGCATTTCATTCCATGGAGAAAGCTAAGGACACAATAGGGCAAGCTTGCACATGCATTCATATTTGCAGCCTCTAACCAACTCCATTTGCTTACATCCTACCAAAATAACTCATACAACCAAGCCAAATCAAGGGAGAGGGCAAATGTACTCTTCCCACTCACATCAATGAGGATATCTGAATGATAATTTAATTTATAATACAAGCCAAAGGCCCCTAGTTCTAGCTCTATATTGTCTGCAAAGATATAAATCAAGATCTGTTAAATATTAAATTGAGATCTATTAAATCTGAGATGGCTCAGATTTCAATACCAAGTTCCAATATTTTCTTCTTTTACCTCCTATTACAGTAGGACCCCTTTTGTGACCATTAATTGTGATATGTTATCTTGGCTTCAGTAAGAACTGCCTAGCAGATCAGTAGTTTGGGGTGTTTCTATAGATGATTGACATGAAGACAAGTTTAAAGTGGAGACACTCACTCCAGATGTGAGTGGCACCAATCATTTGACTTATACACTGGACAGAATAAAAAGAGAAGGAAGGAAGTGTTCCCTTTTGGGAGGAGTTTCAGTCTTCACCATGCTATTACCTTTGGACACTGGTCTCCAGTTTCTTCTTTCTTCCAGTACAGACTCACAGCCTTCCAACCCAGTCTTGCACTGGTGATTAATGAACTTCCAGACCTTAAATCTTCCACTGCTATGGGATCCTCTGGCTCTCCAGTGCACAGACAGCCATTTTGCATTTTTCTGCCTCTGATCCCTCAGACAGTCATTGTGACTCTTCCTCTTCTGATACTATAAGCTTGCCTAATAAATCTCTTTGTATAATTAGACATATTTTACAATGGTTCTGTTCCTCCACAGAGCCCTAATCTACCCTTTATCTGAGGTTTCACTCGGCCATTTCGATCATCCTTAGTCAAATGTGATCTGTCTGGTGGACTTATTATTGTGGTCAACTTGTGCCAGAACTTGCAGCTGGACTGAGTTGATGTGATTCTGGGCTTAGAGGATCCACCTAAGGATTGTTGCTGACACAACGTAAAGGAGATCGGGAGCAAAAGATAGTAGCCAGCTGTTTCCCAGGAGAAGCTCTGCTGTGGCTGGTTCCCCTGAAGGGCACTTGGCTGTTCTTGTCAGAGAAGAAGCTTGGGGGCTTGCTGTCTTTCAAGGATGGCTGCTGTTGCTTCGGGGGAGATCTGGTCTTCATCTCTGCTATGAGTATCGAATCTGGGTTCCAGTAAAGATTTCTCCAGCCATCATCTGCAGACACGGATGTACATGGGACAGTGCTGTGGGCTCCCAGGCCATGATTGCATCTTTTGGGTCTCCAGTGCATAGATAGACATTCTGCACTCTTCCTGCATTTGGCTTGTGGGTGAATGTTGTAACTTGTAAATGCCCTATATTAAATCTGCTCTCTTGCAAACGATTGGCTCTAGAAAGGTAATTAATACAGTCTGAAAGTATTAATTGGAAAATTCTAGAAATAAACACTCCACAAGTTTCAAATTATACAATATTTTGAGTAGCATGATAAAATCTTACATTGTCTCATTCAGGCCCACTGGAGGTATAAATCATCCTTTGTCTAGTATATCCACATGGTATATGTTGCCTGTCTATTGTCAATTAGTTGTCTTCTCAGTTATGAGCTGCCTGTCCCAGTATATGTCACAGGATGTCTTACCTGTATATAGTAGCCTAATGCCTACACAATTTACTTTACTCCATCTCATCATATAGACACTGTATTATCTCATCACAAGAAAAGTGAATACAGTACAAAAAGAATTTCAAGGTCACATTCATATGTTTTATTACTGTATATTATTATTGCTTAATTTTATTCTTTGTTATTGCTTTTAATCTCTGTACTTTGTCATAAGTATGTATGGGAATAAAACAGTACATATATGGAATCATACTACCTACAGTTGCAAATATTTACCAAGATGATGGGACATACTCCCACAAACACAGGAACTACTATGAATGAAGAAGTCACATAATCCCAAGGAAAATGAGACTGTTGAAGGATTTTGAGGTTAGTTTATTATAAAAGTGAAGGCCTGGGGCTGGGCATTTAGCCCAGTGGTTAGAGTGCTTGCCTAGCAAGCGCAAGGCCCTGAGCTCCATCCACAGCACAAAAAAAAAAAAAAGGAGGGGGGGGGTGAAGACCTCAGACAGAAATTCTTTCTTTCCAGAGACCAAGAAAGGCACCCCAAGAGTGTTGGTTATGCCTTCTGGTTCCAGCTGATGAGAATTAACATTAATGACAATAGCACAAGGATTAGCCACACACCAACCCCCCCCCCATATAGGCCAACACTCTGGATTAGATTAACATTCTTTATTGCTGCTGTTCAGACTTTTCTTACAAATGCTAATGAAGTAACATCAGGAGGCTGGAAAGTGATTGTTGGCATTATCTAGCTAAACCTCCTTACCATGACTCAGCAAACAGAAACTAGACCTTTGAATTTACACACTCAGTACTTGAATTGAAACCAAAGTTCCCGGCTACTGCTTCTCTTCAGCCAACTGTTTTTAGCAAATCTCTGTTGTCACCTTTTTTATTTGCTGTGAAAATTCCAGCAAATGTGATCTTTCTTCTGTTCATTTACTGATGCTCTTTGAACAGATACCTCAGCTGTGTTTCTTTGCCTGCTCTTCCCTTTAGCCCAAATCAAACTGTTTATTCCTTAAAAGCCAGAGCTTCTACTGAAAGCTAAGCAACCATTTCTAAATATCCAGAGAATTGTGCTGTGCTGTAAAATTTGTGATAGGGAGTTTAATAGAAGCTGAAGGACTTTCAATTCAAAAGGTCCTTTTCAGCTAAAATTTCACTCTTATATTTCCTTTTGGACTATAAGTAATAATGCTTAGCCAAAGTAATTCTAATGATAGGGAAAACTTTTGTTACAAGAATTCAAAACACACCAATCTCTGATAACAGAAATTTAGGCCAAACTCATATGCCAAGGAATTTTCCATGACTTATATCAAAGTTTTTTCAAAAAGTCAAATTGCAATGAAGACTTATAGTGAAGATGGACTATAATCATATTTTATTTAGCCTCAGAGATTTATGAGCTTAAATAATTCAGTTCAAATACAGTCCTTACACAAATGCATTCCCTGGGTTGGGGTATTTAGCTCAGTGGTTAGAGTTCTTGCCTTATAAGCACAAGGCCCTGAGTTTGAGCCCCAGCATGAAAAAAAAAAAAAATGCATTCCCAATAATATACATACACATTTATTAAAAATTCTAAAGTTGGTTGTGTTTCCAACAATTTCGTCTAGCTACTATATATACAGTTAGTAATAACTTCCTGTCAGAGTTCATTTATGAGGAATATGTCCTTCAAAATATTAAAGAAATCCCCACTTCCTAACTAATTAATGGTCTTTACTATTTGTTTCTACCACCACTTCAAAGTGCTGACATCTCTCCAACCAATGCAAAAAATCTGAACCACAAACATGGTATTATGCATTTCTTGAAAACCTTTATGCCACTTAGAACAGTAGAGCCCACAATGCTGCTCCAGTCAGTATGAGTCACTTCTGTTGATGAGATACTTAATTGCTGGTCAGAAGAGAATCTAAGTGATGTAATGTACTAAAGTAATTGAATCACATACAGAAACACACTGGATGCAAGCACTTACTCTAGTGGTTGTAAATTTTGAAGATAATTTGCCTTATGATTAGTATATTTATGAACAAAATGGGAAGAATATCAATACATATGTTTGTACACATTGTGTGGGTATGTGCATGTATGTTCATATGTATATACACAAATTTGTATGTCTGTGTGTATATGTGTGCATGTGCGTATGCATGTGAATACATTTACCTACCTCCTAGACACTATTTCCAAATTAACACTATACCCGTAACTACTCACTGGGCCACTGTAAATAAGGGATGCTCTAACACCAAACTCCTTCATCTACTACTCTAAAGAGTAAAATGTGTGATCAAAAGATTATTTCCCACTTCTCCTGTGAGTGCTGCATGTCCCACCAGATGCTCTGCCCCTGCCCTGGCCACCTTCACACAGTGGTCTGGATGGACCTCCTGACTACATGAAGAAAATCCTGCACGTTGTCACTGGGGACTACTTTGGTGCCAGATTGGGAAACTACTAAGCACGCCACACACATGCATGAGGAGCCCACCAGTCGGTGGGACCAAATACCTTCGCAGTCGCTCCTGAGCAGTGAGGACTGGAGCTGGTGGGTGAATCTGTTGCACTTTTTTCTCCCAGGTAGTTTTGCAATACATTTCACAAGACTCCTCAGGAAGTCTTGCAGAATCTAACACCAGTCGCCTATAGCAGTGACAACGCAAAAACATCCTTGTACGGTCTCTCTTTCCCTCTCTCTCTCTTTCCCTCCCTCCCTCTCTCTCTCTCTCTCTCTCTCTCTCTCTCTCTCTCTCTCTCTCTCACACACACACACACACACACACACACACACACACACACACATTTCATACTCTCCTTCCCCTTTCTTCAGATCACTCTTTGAGTGAATGATCTTCACGGAAGCCTTTGTCTCAGGACTTGTTCTCCGGGAACACAGGCTAGGAAGTGACTTCTTCACAAAGAAGCAAAATGTTAAACGATATTCACCACGTTGCTCTTGTGTAGGAGGAATATAGACACGTCAGAACATTTCAGATATTATGAGCTAAATCGGGTGCTCTTAAATCTCTTCTAGTAAGCAGATAATTCCATTGTAGGCAGTAGATAACCCAATTACAAATTATTTTTTCTATTTTAAATTTTATTTTGTGGCAGATATTATATAACAATTTTTTTCTGGTATTTTATTTAGGAGCAAAGCTTTCTTCCTAGAAAAGTGCTCTTCTAATATTATATAATGTATTTTAGATGACTATGACTACTGCATCCATCTGTCCCCTTTCTAATCCAGCCTCACAGAGATTTGGAAAGACGTGCTCAACTATAAAACCACATTTTTACTCTTCCATGCAGTTAGGTGGGGCCGTGGGACAAAGTTCTTGCCAATGAGAAGAAAGAGGGAGAATGCAAATTCTCGCAAATTCTTTTTAAAGGGAAGCAAATACAGGCTTCTTGGAATTATTTGCTCTTCCTCTTGATGCCTACCTGGAAAATGATTGTGATTACTGGATTTTTACCAATAGTCTGAACAATGAAGTGTAAGAAATAAAAGGGTAGAAACTTGAAGAATTCTGAGTCCCTGATTATGACTTAATTACTAATGCAGGCTATGCCTGCCCACCTCCAGACTTCTGTTATGTAGGGAGATATGATCCACTCTCTCTTCAAGTCCATTATTAAGGATTTATCTATCACATGCATTTAAAAGTAATCCTAACATTAAAACCCCATGTACAGAAATTGCAGGCAAGTGTTGATTACATCAGTGGTCCTCATCAATGGTAACACTGTTCTAGGGAATATTAGAAAGAATCTGGGCACATTTTTGCTTGTCATAATTTGAGGGGAGTTGCTACTGGCCTTTGATAGATATTGGCCAGAGTTGAGACTAAACATTGTGATGTACAAGATATCCATCAACAAATAATTTTATAGTTCAAACTGTCCACAGTACGAGAGTCAAGAGATCTCGCATTTAACCAATTCACACACCCCACCACAACCGCCCTCATATAACTTGATTCATGTATACGAGAAGTTGCTCAAGTGGTTTTTGGAGTCAAACCTCTTCATTTATTCTTTTTGTTTCTAGCCTTACTAGTATTACTGGTTCCAAATACCCTGAATTACATATTTTCCCAACATTCTTTTGATCTTAGAGAGATCTCCATGATAGAAAACATGAACAAATAGAGAAAAAAACAGAACAAACAGAGAAAAAGAGAGAATTTGTTTTTAGAAAAGGGAATGAAATACTGGACATAACGCAGTTGCACACATTTCATTGATTTTTTCTATAGCTAAAGACATTTGCCACTGTGGGAGATGATGTAACACATATTCAATTATTCTCTCTGCACTTTATTAAGATTTAAAATTATTTTCTGCTCATTTTCTTATTAAAAAATAAAAGATGTTCATCATTGAACATTTAAAAACCATTATTATTGAGCAAAGGGAAGAAAATTACAATCATCCATAATCCCAACAGACCCAGAGAAACTATTAATTCTGCAATATATATGCATCCAGCTCTTTTTTCTATGCACACATATCATATTAGTACATAAATGAGACTATATTCTACTTATTCTTTATAACCCATACTTTTTCCCACACTTAGAAATACTACATTTTATACCAATTACTACCCATTTACCTTTCAAAAGCACAGAGCTAACTTTTAAAGGGGAAAATGTTTTTCATAATTCTAAAAGGCAAAGAGTTACACACAGATTTATTTGGGTTTCAAGATGACTAGACTCCAGAAACATGGAGAATTTTCCTTACATATTGTAAACAAGGCCATTGTTCCTGTACTATTTGAAGCACTCGCTATTGCTTTGGCAACCACATAATCTCTTCACTCATCTCACTTAACATACAGTGACAATGTCTCTCCCTCTTCTTCTTTCTCTCTCTTTCTCTCTCTCTCTCTCACACACACAATTTTAGATGGTAAAATATTTGATCTTTTACATATTTAATACATTTCCCTTCAGACCAGTAAGAAGACATACAAGAAAATATATAAGTAAAGCTTCGATTACAAAAGAGAAACTCTCCATTTACTACAACTTTAAAGAATGAAATAAAAGCTGTTCAAAAGAGACAGCTTAGAAGAAGGAGCTGCCTGCCCGGAAAAACAGCAGGTTAGGGCTATCAGTGGTGATTATCACACTAAAATGTTTCTTAAACAATGAAAATCAGAAGTCTGGAAATCTTGCAGATTAACATCATGTTCTAAAACATTTTGCATGAACTTACTGGCGTTGGTCCTTACAGACAGAGAAAACTTCAGCAGGTCTACTGGGCCTCAGGGCCAAGAAGAAACACAAATTCATCTTCTCTGGCCTGCTACTGAACCGCACGTAGCTGCATATTAACGTAGGAGAAAGAGAAGTCAGGTCTGCTCACACTTGGTGTTTACCTCAGTGCGCTATCTTGGTCAACAAAGGAGAGAACTGAGACTACTCAAGCCTAAGTTGACTGATATTAAAGATAAAGTAGCTTTTGTTTTTTTCATATGGCATCTATTTCCCAAAACACATATGACAATTGCAGGGTTTTGTCATGTGAGAAAAGCCTGGTTTGTGACTCAGGGTTTCAGTCTCTGACAGCGCCAAACATTTCTCGGGGCTCTCCTCTCTGTTCTATTTAGATCAAACCTGAATAGAAAGTTTAATAAACATATTAACACACAAACACGTACAAAGAACAGTGCAAGTGATACTAAAAGTGAACTGTACTAAATTAATTTGTATTAAAGTTTTCCCAGGAAAGCTGTGCTTCAATAGACAGCCACGTATCGTCTGTGCCTTAACCTGTGATGCTACCTGGTTCTGATGCCAGTTCATAATTCTGGGAGCTAGTTCCTAATTCTACAAATCGTAGGAAATTAGTATCAATGCAAAATATGTATTGGGTACGGACATGAAAATGAATACCATCTGGTGCGAGGACAACTGCTCTGTCCTCATATGAAAAAGCCAGTATTAATTCTCCATCAGGAAAGGGTTAACTCAGAAGGTCTGTGCTGTTCAAACCCTGCACATCACAAACAAAGGCCCTTCTTCAAAACTGGCCATTGGCCAATTTCTGGGCAATAACCTCTGAGGCCTTAGAATATTCTGCCCAATAAGAATTTTTATATGCTTTTTTTACGCTTGGGCTACTCTAAACTAGTTTGTCCAGAAAATTTTCCTGGTAATGTGATTTATGGCGAAAGCCTGTTTCCACTCTAGAGGCTTTGGCGGTAGGCAGCTGAGATCAGTCACATGGGCATCAAATTCCTATGTGACTGATCTCCCATAAAACCCATGGACACCTACACTTGGGGTGAACTGCCCCTCACACATACATCACACATCAGTGCTGAGGGATTGAGTGCTACTCTACTCCAAGGGGGCACCGAGAGGCTTATGCCTATTTTACCCCAGACTTCGTGCAAACTATTTTTTCATTATATACACTGATTTTAATCTGTATCATTTTGCTATGATCTTTTGTAACCTTGAGAATAATAATTTTGAATTCCACATCCTCCTAGAAAAATCACTGAACCTGAGGGTGGTCTTGCACATTCTTTTCATACTCAGTATCTATAAATGTGTCTATTGTTTGGATGATCCACTGAAGCAGTTATTACATCACCCTGATTCCCTCATTAGTGAATTTTTAAGAAACTTTACACATATTCATTTTAAATCTGTACGTTATTATTTTAACTTTTTAAAATACCTTTTAGTACACCGATGTTTCTTTAAGCAAATACTAGGGATCTTTTTTTGATAAATGCAAACTAATATTCTCTCCCTTGAAATTTTGGTACTAATTAGTATGCCAAATCAAGGCAAGTCTAAGACTAAATCTACACAGATCATGCTTAAGTACTTATTAGCCAGCAGAGACAGAGGCGAGTCACACCATGTGTTCAGGAGCCAAGCTCTCCCTACTGGCAGGCTCCTAGAGAGCCTCCCAGAAAGCAGATTCGATGAGACTGTGTGGTGGACCCAACCAGTCGTTAGGATGTTAAGGTGAGAGAAGTGTCCTCCATGAAGCAGAAGGTCATGGGGCCCAAAAGGCGGCACTGATCCTTTTCCCCTGTCCAGTCTGCAAAATTTTTAAATCCACTTATGGAATTTCCATGGGGATAACAAACTTTCTAAGCCACCACCCATGGTTCACAGTTTTATTTCACCAATGGAAAATGATTTCTAACACCCCTTATGCTAATAACAAACAACTCCTCTTGTGTGAATTTCCATTTAGGAGTTCTAAGTTACCACTTCTAAAGCTGTTGATAGCTGATTAAGGTGCTTCCCATGTTATCCTGTTTAACCACCTCTGAAGTGTGAATTTCTGAAAAAGGTATTGTATGTGACAACTTACCCTAGGGTGTAAATTAGAGTTAACTTGCATACACAAACTTACATCGCACTGTTAATGCCAAAATAGCCTTAAAATCCACACAAACAGCAAACACATTGTCAGCAAAAATTCAGAAATGCAAAGCAATCGTTATCGTGGGTTTTTTTCTGTCTTCCTTTAGATAGGCTTTCTTCTTATCCATTTCACAATCCTTAATCGAAAAAGTATTAAGCATCTACTATATATGAATAGGATTGTTAGGCAATTGAGTGATAAAAGATGAGTAAGTCTTGAGCTCTTCAAACAGAATAGAAGGAAAATCAATATTTACTAGTTAGTGTTCCATCAGGTAGAAGTAACTTTACAAGCACTACACTAAATTTTCAAAATAACCTTGGAAGGTTTGTATTATGACTACCATTGCATAAAAATATAAAACCGAGGCTCAGAAAGGTAATATATCTTGCCATACAACACAGTGAGACCCCAACTGTACCAAGGGTGAATGCCTCCATGACTCAGGGTCTTTCATGAGTTCAGTAAATCTATCCTTCTTCCCCATAAAATGATCTTGACCAAACATAGCTACATATGAATTAGTCTCTAGGAATTTCTTTCATGATGAAATTAAATTAACATTCAACAAGTGATTTTATATGACAACCACAATGGTAGGTATTACAAATGATGTCTCATTTTCTCAAAAGTTCCAAAAGCTTTGACAGATTAGTACACAGCTGAGTGGATTTAGATTTAGAGATATTAAATCGATAGTGCTCTAAATTTATGTATTTTTTTGGAAAAAAAAAGTTCACCAATGATAAATTTAATCTACTCTATGCATAGGAGTTACTTTTATTTTTAAACTCTTTTCTTTAAGATAACCACCTCTAGTTTTTCCCTATTGCTTGCCCCTTTCAGTTATGTGGTGAATTTGTCAAAATGAACAAATCATTATTAACATATTACCTTTAATTAAAGTAAGTAATTGATTCAGATTTCACTAGTTTCTATCTAATATCATATTCATGTTCCAGGATCCTATTCAGAGATTACATTTAGTCACCATGACTCTGTAACCACCTGCAGACCATAACCATTTCTGGTAATTTTGTTTGTTTTTGATGACAGAACTTCTTTTGAACAGAACTCAGTTTTGAACAGAACTGCTCAGGAAGTATATACAGTGTCTCTCAACTGGCATTTATCTGATGTTGTTCTCAAGATTGACTGGATTAAGAGAATGGAATTTAAGGAAGAAAAGCACAAAGAAAAAAATGCCATTCTCCTCATATCATACTATTCATATTATCCAAATGACTGATCAACATTGATACTAGTAACCTTAACTGCCTAGTTGAGGTAAGATATGTCAGATGTCTCTGATATAAAGTCACTCCATGCCAAACCTCCCTTCCCAAGTTGTGTTCTTGAAGGGGGTCCCTATGTGCAGCCCACACATAAAGATTAGGAAGTTATGCACCACCTTCCTGTGGGAGGAATAGCTGCATAAGTCATTTGGGATTTTTCTGCATGGTAGATTTATCTATTCTCTCCCATTTACTTATTTTATTTGGTCATTTATTTATATCAGTATGAAATTGTAGCTATTCTATAACTTGGGTTACAGTCCAATGCTATTAAATTTTGCTGCACTAAGTTCCCAGTTTTGGCCACAGGGAGCTCTCTGTTAGATGCTGAAATTCACTGTTGACATTGGTGTTTGTGTATACACATACATGTGTGGGTTTGGATGAGGATGCCCTAACTTTGTGGCAATGAAAGCCCTGCAGCCTCATTTTTTATGTTTCTCATCTAGCCCTAAAATCATTGATGACTCCAAGAACTTTTGGTTCATTTGAAAATTAGAGAATGGGATTAGAAATCGAGATCCAGGCAATGAATATGCTCATTGCCATCGGGATATAATAGTCATTTAAGAACATAAATAATGAAAGTGTTCTGTTTTTTGATTCAAGCAACTACACAAAAGAATAATCTTTAAAAGCATATTAAATATATTTAATCTACAAGTACATTGTGAAGTGTTTGAAGAAGTTTGACAATGTAAATAGGACTAGATACTATTCAAAATCTCCTTAAATGTGAACATTAAAAATTACCTCACATACTTGCATCTTGACAAAGAAAAACTTTTATACCGGCTTTCAAACCCAAACAGGCACTCAGCTTTTTTACTTTTAATTTTTTAAAATGTTCATTATTAAGATAATGCTTTCAAACAGTCTTCTCTCTGTACTATGAGAAAAGAAAATTACTCTGAAATCACCCTATATACAATATACATAATGTTCAATGTTGATCAGTCATTTGGACAAACACTCTTTATCTGAAACCTGTTTCTAAAACTGCTGCTTACAGATCTTCCTTGTTTAACATCCTACCCATTTAATGACTGTTCTGATTTATGACCAAGGTGCACTGTTTGGGCTTACAACTCTTCCCTCAGACCTAAAACCCATCTTTTTTCCGTACATCTTGTTTATAGAGCCTCAGTGTATTTTTGTGCAATGCACCTTGTTTAAATAGCAGTGTCATTTTTGATGGTTGTACTGTATAATACTGTACTGTAGTTTTATGTTCTGTTATACAGTACAATACTACATGTAAAGTTATGCAAATAAAAGCAAAGTCATCAAGTTGGAGTTTCCTTTGACCATTTCTTTGTTTTGAATATTGTAATGTATATACTATATACAATTCCTCCTTTAGCAGCCAATTCATTTAACAACCTAGCCACAGGAATACAACTGGGTCCTTAAAGGAGAAATGTCTATATTACCTTAAAAAGACGCCTTGCTAGAATAATAAGCAGCAGATTCAGGTCAATCACAGAGGAGGAAACCTGAACAGGTGAACGGAGGTTAACTTTCAGTAGTGTACAAATTTTCTATAACTGCTTTCTAGTGGCTTAACATGAAATAAATTTATATTTTGTAGCTCAGTAAAGGGTCTTACAGGCATCTCATGGAGCTAAAATCAAGGTATCAGCCATGTGTGTTTGTTCTTGGAGGTTCTAGGGATGAATGTATTTTCTTAAAGTGGGAATGGGGAAAATTTCCCACTTTTAGAGGTCCTGATTCCTTGAAGGAGGTAGGACCTCCTTCTCCATCTTCAAAGCTAAAAAAGTCAGGCCTCTGCACATTGCCATCTCTTCGATTCTTCTCCTTCATTTTCCTCTACTTTTAACAACTCTTGTGACTACGTTGGATTCCCCAGTATAATCTAGCTTAATATCTTTGTTTTACAGTAGCTCATCAACAATTTTAATTCCACCTGAAACCTTCATTCCCCCATTTTTATGCCACAAAATACATTCACAGACTCTCGTGATTAGGATATGAACTTCTTTGAGTGGCCACGTGGTGGGGGGGCACCATTTCTGCTTCAGGCAATGAATAATCACAGGAGATAAATTAACAGAAAGCCCATGCACATTCATCAACAACCAGCGGGAGTACAGACTGGTACGGCCACTTCAAAAGGAATTAGGTTTTGTTTCATAATTTGAAAATAAATCCCATTTCTAGATAGAAAAATCAAAGAAGATCAAGCAAGTGGGTACAAAATGACCTGAATCACTTTCATTCTCCTTAATAGCAACAAAATGTAGAACAAGATAAAATAATTTCCAACAAGAATGGAATGGGTAAATTTCTGTACAAGTGCATAGCAAAATATTATGTATTATATAGAAATTAAATACATGACACTGTTTTCATGTACAGTCCAACATGATACATGTCATGAACATGGCATAAATTAATTAAATATACAGAAAATTAACATGATTTCCAAAACTGTTTTAACAACACACGTATATATATTACATACATGAAAACAATGTGTATTATTTGTTGTTCAATGTGTGGGGCTATTTAAGGTAAAGAATGTAAGATTACAAATGATAACCATAAACATTAGCACACAAATGAGTTGAAATTTAGACTAAAAAATCGTAACTAATTAATAAAGTCACTTTTCTCTGAGATCCATAAAGACAATTTATCAGAAATGCCACTTGGCTTCCCTTCTACACAAATCTTTCTTCAAAGCAGACAGCCAAATTTGCAGGCTGGGGAACTTGACACTGTTGCTTGTCTTTACTGCTTTCAGGAAGAAACAAACCACCTTATCTACATATTATATGAAAACATAAACACACAGAAGCCTAAAGTAGCTGTAATATTTTCTTCCTTTAAAAATCAGTGAATAAACCAATAAACCAACCAAGAAATGTTTTAAAATATGCACATGTTTCCCTCACTACAGACCTGGCCCTTTATTTAAACAGCTTGTTTTTACCCCCTATTCAATTTTTTTTTCCCAGCAAAGCTACCGCCTCCCCTTGACTGTTGGTGCTCCAAGTTGCACTCATCCAGTATTTAAGACTTCGGGTATTCCCCAGACATTGGGGGACTCATTCCTCCACTTCTGTGGGCCTCTCATAAAACGTCACATATGAAAGGAACATCTCCAGACCAAACCATCCTTTATAAAATAATTCCATACCACTCTATTCTTTCATCCTCCTTTCTTCCTTGATTTTTCTTATTATTACTCATTACACCTTAACTTATGTTCAGTTGTTGTTTTTCTGTCTCTCTCAAGAGTATAAGCTGTAGGGGAACACTGACTTCCTGTTCGCTGAGGCAACCCAGTGCACACTAAGGGCCCTCAGTAGGCGTGGCTGTTCCAATGAAGGAATAAATAATTGCAGTAGGAGTATATGTTTTATAAGGTGTTAAAAGGAGGAGAGAGAGCATTTCCGGGGATTTACAAGGATTGTGATTTACCTGGAAGGCAGAGATGGAAATAAATACATACCTGAGGAAAAGTAGCAATGGATGTATTTAGAAGACAAGGGGACAAAGAAACGAGTGTAGGAGCTTGTTTTCTCTCAGATGTCAAGTTTGTATGAAGAAGCATCACTCAAAATGCTTTAAAAGTAGGTTAGAAAAAGGCTGTGCAATGTCTTAAATGTCATGATAAGAAATGTATAGTCAACTGTCAAGCACTGAGGATATTTTTAAAAGGTAATCATACAGAGTCATGCTTCAGAAAATTGACATAGTTGTGTGAAAGATGAACTATGAGAATCAAAGAATCTGGAAACTAGTTAAGGTAAGAAATCATAAGAGCTGGAATTACCTGCAGTGTTGATACGTTCTGTGAAGACTCAGCAGAGGTCACATATACACAACCAGCCACGAACCCTCCCTGAGAGTTAGAATCGCCTTGAAAGCTTTTTGAACACCATGAAATTGGACTATACTGAGAATTAATCAAAGCAGAGTGTGTGGTTTAGGACTTGGACATTTTTAAAAGTTCTCCAGCTGACTCCAACATACAACCAGATTTGAGAACCAAAACTACAAATCAGGGGAATGAAATTGGATGAGCGATTCCCGAAGTTCTGGACTCTTCAGCATTAACTGGAATTTGTAGAAATCCAAACCAGTTTCTAACCTGTTAGAAATATAACCCAGCCAGAACCACTAAATTAGAAGGGCAGGCTCAACAATTTGTTTCTTAGCAAGCCCTCAAAGGGATTCTGATGCACTCAAGTTGAAAATGACTGCCCTACATTGCCAGATTGAACAAAACTGGGATAGATGTATGATAAAATAGTATTTTCTCCTTATTTGAAAATTTAATTTTATTGAGCATCCTGTATTTTACCTATAAGCCCTAAATTAGGGGAATAGAATTACATTATAGTAAAGTTAACCTTTTAAATTTAAATACTTAGGAGAAATGACATCAGCAATTAATGAAAGGAAGAAGGGTAACAGGAGGAGATGGCTTTGTAGAAGATGGTGAATATGGTGGTAGATTCTTTGGGATTAGGTTGTTTTGGGAAATCCAGGTGAAGGTCTTGCACAGATTATATTGGAAATGCAGTAAGTCCCCAACTTACGAACATTCGAATTTTGAGCTTTGACAGGTGTACTGTTTAAGACTCATTTTGTCAGATACAAACAGATCTGACTTATGAATGTTCTCTGGGAATGGAACTCGTTCATAAATTGAGGACATACTGTATAAATATCTGTTCAAACACAATAATGAAAAGATTATGTATCAAAGAAAAAGGTGTAGAAAGTCGAAAATTTGAGGAATATACCTATTTTGATGAGAGGAGAGAGATGAGAAAGCCACTGAGATGGAGAAGGAAATATTTCTTAATGAATTTAGCCCCAGATTTTTGTGTGAACATTATATGATAAGATATTAATTTTGCACTATATAGCAAAAGTACAAGTAAACTTTTTGAGGGCAGGTGTCATAGATAGAGTTTTGTTAACAATTTTAGTCACAATAAATCCTACAATCTTAACAAACACAGAGGTTAATCAATCAACTTTCAATTAAACTTTTCGAAAGAATTTGACCAGATTAGTAGTTTGCCATGAAATGACAACATTGTATCATCATTAAGATAAAGTTTAAAATGAAAATGCACTTATCACAGTGCAGTTTGGGCTTAAAATGGTATCAACACAGCAGTAAGAAGTTTTGTTTCATTTTTCTATAAAAATCATTGGGAAGGGGAGATTAATAGCACATTTTCTATCTAGTACAGCATGAAGTAACTTGTATAGCTTAACAATGACACGGACGTTAGAATGGAGACCAGGTTTGAAAGGACACGGGAAAATTATAAAACTGCCAAGCTGGAAAAACAATGCTATATAAAAAGTGCTTAGCGTTTTACTTCCTGAATATACTTATGTTCAAATAGACAATAAAGATATTTTTTCCTGCAGTAATCAATGTATTTGGTGGATACTTTTATACTTGGAAATGTGGATGCTATACTTGGGGCTACTGAGCCTCCACTGGCCTTGTGGCAGGTTGTGTTGTCATTAGAAAAAGAATTGGTTGTGAAAATGAGTCCTCCTCTCAATGGCAAAATTTATTGCTCCAATAAAAGGGAAGCTCCCAAGGTTCACTGACTCCACTCTGCTGAAGAAAGAGAAAGTAATGCTCGGGGATTTTTCTGTATTATATGACCAGGTCATTGTAGCAAAAGTAGGCTGAGGTGCTAAATAGCTGAAGACATTAAAGAAAGTTCAGCCTAAAGGGAAAAATTGAGGATGCACACTCAGGTCGTCGAAATAAAAATGAACCTCATTTGAGAAGATTCAAGCAAAAAGCAATATGACTCTATTTTACTCTACAGGGCCTTCGTTGGACATTCCTACTGCACTACTAAATCAATTATCGAAACTGCCTCTTTGCACAAGGTACAGTATTAGTTTCCTATTGCTGCTGAAACAAATTGCTACAAATTTTACTGGCGAAGATCAACACAGATGTATTATCTGGTAGCACTGGTTGTCAGGGTACAAAATGTGTTTTATTGGACTAATATTAAGGCTTTGGCTAGACTACATTCCTTCTGGGTATTTGAGAGGAGGCTCCATATCCTTGCCTTTAAGCTTCTCTAAATACCTCTTTAAGTCTTCTGGTCAAGGCCTCTCTTTCGCATTCAAAGTCAGAAATCACCAGGGCTTTCTCTCTCCCATCAAATCCCTAAAGCACTCATCTCTTGCCTCCCTCCTCATGTAAGGACCTTTGTGGTTACTATGGGCTAATCTAGGTAATACAGAAAAATCGCCCCATCTCAAACTCCTGGATTTAATCCTAGCTGCAGTTTCTTTTGCCATAGAAGGTGACATGCTTATAAATTCTATGGATTAAGAAATCACTGGAGGTCATTATCATGCTTATCCCAGGCAGGAAATATTCTTGGATTCTAATTTGAATGTGTATGCTTTATAGTAAGCAGGTACATAAGGGGTTAAGCATTGAGCCTTTCTAGGTATAAAAACTCATTTTAAAGTGTGTCTGTTTTTTCTGCTTTATGTCTCATCAGCAGTAACAAAGATGATCATTAGTATTTAGGTGGTGATATTTTTAGAGACCTCCAAACAACAGGGAAGCCACTTTAGTTCTTTTATAGATCTCATGACTATTGAAATGTCAGCAAGATTATGACCTTATATTTTTATGAAATATGTTTCACATAAAGATATACAAGAAGGAATTTGTAGTAGAAAGGGTAACACTTTACCTGTTCTTTTTAAAAGTGTCATCACTCTTTTTGAATCTCAGAGATGCAGAACAAGAGAAAGAGAGATAAGATGAAAAGATGCAATCATATGCATTGTTCAAAGGAGAGAGAACACTCATGAGATAATTGAAGCATCATCCACATAGACAGGTCTGAGCACAATGATTACACTTGGCAGGGTATATAGTCTACAGCAGTACATGTTTAATGAGAAACAGAGTAACAAGACACAGCAGACAGATGCTAAGTTAGGAGGGAAGAAGGAAATGGGTGGTATTAAAACAAGGAAAGGTGATTTGTGAATGAATTACTTAAGATGGAGAATGAAGTATAGGTCTAGGCCCTCAGCAACAATTAAATTGGGAAATGATATAGTCACTGATGAAGTCCTATGGATTGGTGTAAATGGCCTGGCTCTTGACTTGCAGAGTGTATCCAGCACTCATGAGAACGAAGACATGTGTTAATAAAAGAAGCACACCTAATGAGTAAAGACGGGCTTATAAAGGAAAAAAAGGAATCCAGAAGGGAGGGCAACATCCACTTTGTTAAGAAAACACAATCAACACAAAAGAAATACAATTACCAGAAAAACATGTACTTGTCAATAATGTCATAAAAGGAAATTAAAGCAGGGGAAGCAATGCTTCAAGGGGCCACCAGAAGCGTCAGCTCAGATCTCACACAGAGGACTCTCTGTTTGAACTATGCCGGGTTAAAGACTCATTGTAGATTATCACAAAGGATCAGAGTGGCATGGGAAAGGTAGACCAAAGACAGAATGAAAAATGCAAGATAAGAGAAACATTTTTCTGACATAAAACAACAACCAAAAATAATTTTTTTGTCTTATTTGAAAGATCCATGAGCAGCAGGGGAAAATGAAATGACAGGAATAAAGAGTGTTTTTGTTCTCTGTAACATGAAAAGAACTTCGATCTTTTTTTGGTCTGAGAAGTAGGTTGGTGTAATAAGAGAAATGTATTCAATTTTCAATTCCACAAAAGCCAATTTAAGAGACAATGCATTTATCCCACTTACAACCTGTAGCAGTACAGAGCAGCGAGGAAATGCTGGTCTGTGCATCGAAGACTCTGAGTTCCAAGCTGTTACCTTTGCCAACTATTCGTGTATGTAGGTCGAAGCAGAAGTTTTTTCAGTTTTTCATTTTCTGTGTGTTTGGTTTGTAGTATTGCTTAATTTTTAATTATACAATAAATATTTCAACGCATGCTCATTGAAACAAAAATCCAAGTAATGTAAAAATCTTTAAAACATTCCCGTACACATACTTCCAAGCTGTCCACTCCTACCACCTTCCCCAAAGGTAAACATAAATAATAGTCTCTAACGTTGCCTTTCAGACAGCCTGTGTATTTATGAATATATGTGCAAATTCTTAGAATGGTTTTAACAGATATTATGTATATTGTTCTATAACTTTCTTTTAAACAGTGTTAAATAAATATTTTTTGATCTCTCTTTCTGTTTGAAGTCCTTACCCGTTTGTTCCAATCATTGTGTTCATTCTGTCAGATCCTAAAGATATTTTCTGCTATTTTTAGCCTGCCTGCTGTTGTTTTTGGTTTTTTTTCAAAATCAGGACTGCATGTTTTGTCTCTTCAAATATTTTTTTCAGCACCATGAAGTTAGTCATACAGATTTTCTTATTTAATCTGATACCATTAAAGAAATCTTGCTTTCATGAGACAAATATATCTATTCAATATTGCTGCTGAATAAAAATCATGGTAAGTATAGTGGAAAAGAAAAAACTAACCATTTTACCCCAGGAATTCTGTGGGCTGCAGACAGAAGAACTTGGCTGGGTAATGCCTTTGGTCCTTATAGAACAAACTGTACTCATTTGGCAGATGGGACAGTCAAGAGCATCCAGAAAGGTTTCATTCCATGTCTGCTGCCTGGGCACGGCAGGAAAGTGCAAATTAAGTTGGATAATTAACTGGTATTCTGCATATGGACTCTCCAACATGATAGTCTTGACATTGGTGGGATTTATCAGGTGGCAACTAACTTCTACCACAGAAAATATCCCAAGAGGAAGGAAGCAAATATCCCAAGAGAAGAGGGAGGAAGCTTCTTGGCTTTTTATGACTTAGCCCTGGAAGTAATATAGCTTCACTTTCACCATACTATATTAATCAAAAGAGTCATGAGCTCTTCCCTCCCTCTCCATTCCCTGATTTAAGGAGGTAGACATAAAGTCCAACTTATTGAAGGAGTAAGTATAAATATTATGCAGATGTTTTATAAACTGCCATGATACCTGATCATGACATGTTATAATTTTGTACTACTATCAGATTCATTTTTCTTATAATTCATAAAATATTTTTGATCAATGTTCCTTTGTAAGAACCGGATATCAGCTACTTATAAGGCTTTATGACCATGAGAATTCCATAAGGATGCAGCAACAGGAAAGAATCAATCCCAAGGTCATAAAGTTCAGGCTTCCTGGACAGTAACCTTATTTTCTAAAAGCACTAGTTGCCTCCTTTGGTCCATGAGCTAGTATTGTTGTGTCCGGAGTGCAGCTGGGGTCTGAGTGCCCCCTACACACTCCCAATTGGGAACCGTCTTTCTCTCCATCGTAGAAAGAGGAGGCCAGCGACACCACAGTGCAAGTAGAAGAAAGTTTTTTTGTCAGAGCAAAGCAAAAGTAAGGTGGGGTGTCCAGAACTGGAACTCCACCTGAGTGGGTCCAGCGTTGTAGATTTACAGGGTTTGGGACCAGACATCACCCATCCCCAGGCGGGGTCCCTACTTCACTGGTTGCTATGCTTGTTGTCAGGGGCTGGATAAATTTGGGTAGGGGAAGCATCTAACATTGTGAGGAGTTTTTCCTGTTTATCTCTCTCAGGTGTGGAAAAAGATGAACGTAAGACTCCCTTGTGACAACCTGAGGGCGAGAGACTTAGCCTCACTTCAAGCAGGGGAGTCAGAGGAATTTGGGGAAGTCCAGTGTCACACACTGCACCTTTTGGTAAGGAGCTATAAAACCGCAGACAGTCAGCTTTCTGGCTGCTAGCTAAACTCTAGACAGAGATGGGGAGACACAGGGGCAGGGGCCCAAATCTATCTATCCCTTCCTCTCAGTCCTGCTGTCCCTACACTGTGTTCATGTGGCCTTCATCGCTCATACCTCATGCAAGAGCTACAACTCCAGGACACAGGTCTGATCTTCCCAGGCTCACAAAAGCTCGAGTATCCTCAGCAACTGCTAGAAAAGACCACAAGTGCAGAGTATGTAAAGCCCCTAGAAGAGGACGTTAAGGAAAGATGGGAGGGAGAAAAGACTCTGAAGATATGTATTTTTTCCTCCTTCCCTATGAAGGACTATTCCTGGGCACAATAGTCTAGAAACATCCAGTATGATCCAGCAACTAGCAGTATTGTTTTAGAGTGGCGCTTTTGTTTTCTTGTGGTTTTTTTTTGTTTTGTTTTTTGTAAACGTGACAGGATTCAGTAGCCTACCATCTTGCATTTTCTTTCTCTTTTTCCCACTTCTTTTTCCTTTTCCTTATATTTGCTTCTCTGGGATTCTATCCTTCAATAGAGCATTAGCACAAAAGTTTTGGCTCAAGTGGTTATTTCTAAAAAACATTAGGCTGAAACAAAAGATTATATTACCATTAAAAACCTACATGGATAGATTTTCAGTTTTTATTTGCTCTGAAGTAGTATGCATAAAATGTAAACAGTTTTTCTAAAATTTTAATTTTTTAAGAAATCGGTCAAAAAAATAGTCTCATGATTTAAATTTCTTGATAGAACTTTCGATAGTTTATTTTGTTCTAGAAAAATTTCCCAGAATCTCTATAATCAAGCAATTACCCAAGGATGATATTTATTTTGGTAAATTGCTAAGAAAAAGAAAAATAAAGACTAATATTTAGCTAATCTCCATCACTAACCAATAGCACAAATAAAATAATCAGCTATTCATGAGTTTCAATTAATTCATATGTAAAATGAGAAAAGCCGGACTAAACAATTGTTCTTTTCCTTCTGGCTCCAAAATCTTTGAAATTAGATGGTGTTGGCTAGTTTTATACAATGTGAGATGTAACACTGGGTGTATAGACTTCTAAGCCAAGATTTAGCCATCTGTATTATCTGGAGAAAGCAAATTCATTTGTCAGATGCTTAATTTTCTCATCATAAAATGTAAATTGTGGCATATACAGTTATTATCTTCCAGAGGAGACACTGCATTGGAAGAAATACTCAGTGTGAGATTCTGGTAAGTTCTTGATATCCCAGTATTCCCAATATGGATCCTTGCCACAGGGAGACGTGGCTATCAGAGGTTTTTAACAATGTCTTTAGGAAGAAAAATGTTTAGAATTATTTATTCATGATAATAATAATAATGAAAAATAAGGGAAAGAGAATTATTTTTATAATAGGAAATGGGAAATATTTATTAGTGAGTTTATTGCATAGTATTAAACTTCTTTAATTACAAAATAACCCATTAAATAGATATCATATAAGGTGATGTTTCTAAGATTCTTTCAAGTTGTATAATTCTCACAATGTAGATTTCATTTATGTACATGTGCTCTCTCTCTCGCTCTACATATATATATTTTTCTTTTGTCAGTACTTAAAGGACTATATAATATTAATCATGTATTAGAGCATTAAGCCAAGTACAATACAGACTATCTTTGGAGAAAAAAATTGCAAGAAAAAACTGTTGAGAAGGGAGAGGAAAAGACTAAGCACATAAAAGTTATAAATTTTTATTTATAATATTGGGAAAGGGAAGCAAATGTCCAAATGGGAAAGGGAACAAGGGAGGGGGAATGGAACAGAGGACAAGAGAAATAAGAAATGGAAGGAAAAAATGGAAACAAAGCTTTTGTAGATAGGGAGGGAGGAGGGGTTAGGGGAGGGGAATGGGAAAAAAAGAAGCAACAAGATGTCAGGTACAGGTACAAATCCCCTATGATGAATGTTATCACTATGTACATCTAAAATGTACCATTGGGCTGCGGATTTAGCTCAGTGATTAGAGTGCTTGCCTTGCAAGCACAAAGCCTTGAGTTCAATACCCGGCACCACAAAAAAAAAAAAAAAAAAAAAAAAGTACCATTAAAATAAAATTTAAAAAAAGTTATAAATTTTTTTAAACGTGTATTAAAGTTAAATGAAAACCAAAAAATGATAGTAAATGCCATATTGATATCAAAGTAGATTTAAAAAGTTTAAAGAAGCAAAGCATAAATTTTCCATTGTGAAATATTTAGTGCAGGAAAAAGAAATATTTTCTACAAGGTTTTACGCAGGACATAAAAGAAAATAGCAACAAAATTAAACCATAACAAATACAAAAAACCCTAACAACTCCATAACAGGGAAAAATCTTTGAGTAATTACCCAAGTCTTCATATATCAAGTTTTAGAAAATAAAGACATTCGTGATATGAATAGTGTAATTTTAAACCCAATCTATCAAACCACTAAAGAAAAAAAGTCAATTTTAAAGCAGCCAAAGGAAAAAAAAAGTTACATTATGTACAGGAAAGTAATTTTATAAGCTACTAAAAACTTCCATGAAAAATAAGAGGGCAGGGTAGGATGTAGCTCTGTGGTAGGGTGCTTGCCTGGCATAGACAGGCCCTGGGTTTGATCCCTAACACTGACAAAAAAATTTTTTTTTGCCCTTAATGCTAACTAACTAAAGCATAATAGAGTTTTATAAAATAATATGAAACTAAAAGATAAGTTAAAAATTACATATAGGTTAGCAGCTGAAAATGAAATTATGCCATTCTAATATAATAAAACATTTAAAATGGGCAATATTAAGCTGAAAGTGGGCAGTTAGAAATGTAAAGGACCTTGTGGACTGTATGAAGTGTAAAGTATTACACTATTGACTCTAAATAGACTTTGATGATTTTCGATACAGCATATTGTAGGATTCTTAGCATCATCCCTGGCCTCTACCCACTAGACACCAGTAGCAGCTTGCTTCACTCCCCTGAAAACAATTAAAAATGTCTCCACCCAGACATTGCCAAATGTCCTCTAAAGAGCCAAATCAGCCCTAATTGAGAACCATGCTCTAATCATTAACAGTCACTGAGATTCATTGTTCGAATTAGTCACCACTAATAAAATAAGAAGTTGTATAATTAAAAATCCTATAGACAAATATTATGAAATATTAAAGAGCATTCAGTAACTCTAAAAAAAGTAAAGAAACAATAGTCAAAATAAACAAAGAAGTGGATAACAAATAGCATTATGATGTATTTAAATTAAAATATCATCAGTTGCATTAAAAATAAATGAAATAACACTCCAACTGAAAGTCGGAAATTGTCACAATTTTATTGATAAAGGTCAGGAACAAACTGTATGCTCCCTATATGAGGTGCACATTTACTTCATAAAAATACAAATTATTTTAAAATAAAATAATGACAAAAGATATTCTGTGAAACAATAAGGATAAAAATCTGGTACGCCATAAGTATATGCAATTATTATATGTCAAATGAAAATTTTAATAAACAGAAAAAAGTAAAGCTGAAGCAGTTATGGCAAAGTAGATGTCAAGATAGAATAAAATAAAAAGCACATTCTAAATGATAAAAAGGACAGCAAATTATAACCTTATCTATGTTCTAAAATGGAATTCATCAGCTGTTTAAACTCTATAACGTCTAATTTAATCTTTCCCATAAGTTAGTACTCTTTAGAGTCTTGCATATAAGAAATGACCATTAATATGTTATGTAGAGTAATATTTAACACAGCTTAATTATTTTAGTTGTATCCTTCAGAAAAAGTTGTTTCCAATTTTACACAGGTTTGAATGACAGCAGAGTTCCTGGGATGTCTTTGCCCTGGGATGTTTATGCCACTTTCCTAAAAAGTTCTTTTGGTCATGGAATTCGAATTCCAGTCCTGTTCAGTCTCCTTTGGTGAATGTCCTTTCGGGGAATAATACCACCAGGATCCTGTCAATTTTTTAGATAGTCATCTGCTCCTCTTAATTTTCTGTGTAAGGTCCCTTGACTTTCGAATGTGTCAACAAGTATTTCTAAAAGTGTTTCTTGTGAGCTGACAGATTATTTTCCATTAATGTTCTAATTAGGGTGGTATCCATACAGCTGTCTTTCTTTCTCCACAATATAAGTGTGAGAGAAGATAAATGTGAGAGTTTGACATAAGATTGTTTTCTCTATTTCCATGACATCCCAATAATGCTAATGATACACTATGGCTTTCCACAGAGCATTAGAGAAAGTACTAGTCTTGCTATCAGAACATCCAGGTTCCAGCCTGACTTTACATTATTAGTTTTGGGTCTTCAATCAGTATCCTTAACATCGTGCATTCTATGTTTCATTTTTTTAAATTGGCAGAACTTATCCCTAGTGTCTGTCTTGTGGAATTTGGTATGTGCAGCATGGTGTTCTGGGATGTGGTAGTGATCCGGGTAGACACGGCCATGTATAGAGTTTACAGGTGATAAAATCTGTGTTATTAGGTAGTGTTATGGTATTATTATGTATATAAATACTTCAGGTTATCATACCTTATTTTCTTTTATCAATGTAAGTGTTACTTTTTTATCTTGCAGCCCAGGCATTTAGTCAAAGAGTAGAGACCATGCCCATTTCCTAGGTGTTAACAGACTATACTATGCAGATCTGTATGAGTGTACTCTTTGAGAGTCATGCACTGACAAGACTGCCCAGTGGTGCATTTCTCAGAACACAGGCCAGCGTCAGTTATGCATGACTATTTCCATAGCTTTCAGCACCATGCTTGTTATGGGAGGCTGCAAACTAGCTGGTAAAACTCCAAAAATCACATTGCCATTCAAGGAAGGGGAAAAGGGGGAAAGGGAAATTACCAACCATCTCTAACCCTTCTATGAAGCAAGCAAAGCCTTCTCAATAACCCCTCTTGCAAAATCTGGATCAAGTCTTCCTTACTCGCCGAAACAGAGACACAAGCTCATATCTCCAGATAAGTGAAATAAATCAGACACTTATTAGTACACATCGAATTGTTTCTCTGATATGAGAAACCGTAAGTGTAAATAAGGACAAAGGGGTAGAATAGATATTTTGTTTAAAAAAGAAAAAAGAAAGATAGTATTCAAAAGAGAGAACTAGATAGGGAAAAGGGGGATAAAGAAGAAGGTTAAAAGAAAAGTAAGATGAAAGGGGAAAAAATGGTAAAGTGTAGCTACACTTGTTGCAAATAGGGAGGGGTGGGTGAATGGAAGG
>PVJO010009955.1:0-66735 GCA_004026905.1 Hystrix cristata
TTAAAATTTTTATCTCCTCTGTTTTGGTTCTTACTGAATTTGGTTTAAGTGTGAAAGTGTTCTGACACCACTCATTCATTAGTGTTGATATTTTCTTTTTTTGCTAATGTTGAGGCTAAAACCTCCCCAACTTACCCGGCACAAGGGTGAGCGGCGCCCAAGAACGACAAGAGACCAGGTTCGATGCAAAAACAACAAGTTATTGTTCAAACAGAGCTCTGGGCCAATACCTACCCCTCACACCTAGGAGGCAGAGGTAATGGCCCCGAACTACAGGAGTGTGGGGTTTTTATGGGGTAAGGAACAGGCGCAGGAAGGGGAGGGCGTGCAGGGGAAAGGAAAGTGTGGCGGCACATGATTGGTCCCCGCGTTTATTCAAACTTGAGCAGCCCTTCCTGGCGGGCTTCTTTTGGCGGGCTTGTATAACTGCCTGGCGGGCTTCTTCCTGGGGCCTTGAGGGGTGCTGTGAGGTGGAGGCTTTTCCTGGAACAAAGAACTTCCCGGCACAGGGTCATAAAAAAGACAGACACACGTGACCACATCCTGGAGCTTTTGCAGACACAAGTGACCGCATAAAGAACTTCACATTTTGTACAAGTTTATCAGTGTGTTGTGCCTTTTCACTTATAGAAGAAATAGAGACATGAGAAAACTAAATGATTCAGTTTCTACATGTGCTAAGATTAAGCTTTATGTTTGTTCAAATAATTTCATGAGGATATTTTCACATACTAACTGATCCTAATTTTACACAAGCGTTTTGTACCTGTATCTTTTCCTCCACTGTGTAGACAGAATTGATAGCTTTCTCTACCCACACCTTTGAAAGGAAGAGCAAAAATACTTGAGGTAAAGCAGATGTAGCATCTTTAAAACAACAACAGCTACAACAACAACAACAGCAACAAAAACCTTTGAGATAATTGTCTTGGCAACAAGAATCATTTTCTTTCTTTTGAGAGAAATTAAAGTGTGACATCTAAATTTCTGTTCTAAATGTTAAATGTTAAAGCTCAATAAAGCAGAATCTACAGTTTTTAAAAATAAAAAAATATAGAGTACAGGGAGTAATGATGCAGCTTGATAACAGAGCTACTTTCTAACGGCAGAGTAATAAAAATCACCTGTTGGGTAAGAAAGCAAGGAACAAATTTAAACAGGTGAACCAAGAAGTGTAAAATAGATGTGGTTTATGTACAGGTGAAGGTATTTTGAGCCAATGAAAGAACATAACCCCAAGGTGATGTAAGTATTTGGGAAGGTGTTAAGATGTGTCCCAACGTCTGGAAAAAATTACAAAATGTGAAAATACAGTTTGTTTTCTTTTAAATTGTGAATTAATTTTGCAAATTGCTATCCAAATTCTGTATATTACTGCTAACTTCTTACTGACCAGTCTTGTTCTCTCATCCAAGAAAACATTTTCTAAAATAGAGTAGGAAAGATTGTGAAATGGATTGAAAATGTGTTGGAAAGCATAAACTTCCAAACTGTTTTTAAGAACCAATTGTGGCATATTTCGCATGTACAATTTTGAATGCATAAAACTGTAATTCCTGGAAGTACACTAAATGTTTTAGACAGACTCATAAAAATGGCTCCTGGAAAAGTTCAGAGAAGCAAGATTGTGATATTAATTTGATAAATTAGGAAAAAGTTAAGTTTGCTATATGATGAATTCATGTTCCATGAATAAATTAGACTGACAGATCCTTTAGGTAGTTGTTATAGGACAGTTTATTTTCAGCACATTAACCTGATCTTAATTAACAGCAGGTGGGTGTGAAGCAGTTTTGACATTAATGTAGATCCTCTATCTTGCCAGTGTGAAATTAAATCTCATTCTTGTTTCACTATAAGTTTCCGTAATTATTACTTAAGTACTGAACCATTTCATTGTCAGTTGATACTTTTCTCATTCTTGGTATAATGACTGCTTTTCAAGTGAAATATAGACAGTTTTGGGCAGTAAGCTATAAGATGATACTCAATCTTATTTAAATATTCTGTTTTAGCTGATTTCTTTTGATATCAGAAGGGCAGGGGAGAAGAAAACTTGCAGTGTTTTAATCCTGGTTGCGGTAGATGCTCAGCTTCCTCCTTGGCTCTCACTGAGAAGAGGAGGGGTTCCTCATTGCTCCTGAACAGGAGTGGAAATTCCACCCCCTCAACAGGCTAGCTGGTTAATAGCACAAGGGTGTAGTCTGATGGGACTACACAAGGGTGTAGTTTTAATTCTCTATAGCAGAATATGGCAATGACACCAATTAATGGTACATTTGAAAATAGCCAGTAGAAAGGATTTTAAATGTTCTCAACAGAAAGAAATGGTAAATCTCTGAGGCGCTGGATGCACCAATTACCATGATCTGCTCATCATGCATTGTGTATGTGTACTGAAATTTCACACTCTACTAATATAAATTATATAATTTTGTGTATCAATTCAAAGTAAAAAGTATTAAGAGAACAAAAAGTATTTTTGAAATGTATTGTGATTTATTTCATATCCCAGAACATAGTCAATCTTAGAGAATATTTCCAAGGCACTTTTTAAAAATAGCATATATTTCACAGGTATGGAGCATAGTGCAGTCATCTGTAAGTGTTAATTAGCTGAAGAGACTAATAACTTTTTAAAAACAGTTTCTGTGTACAATAGATTTTTTTGTCTATTTGTCAAGTACTTATTAAGAAAGAAACTACTCTTCAAATTTCCCGAATTTGTGAATTTATTTAGTTATATCAATTTCTGCTTTATGAATTTTGATGTTTTAATAGATGTTACATTTTCCTAGTAAATTGATCATTCTTTTATATAATGTTCTTTACATCTTAGAATACCATCTGTTTTGACGTCTACCATGTTGATATTAAAATAACCATGGCAGTTTTTTCTATGATTGCTGGTTGAGAGCTTTTCTTTCATATACTTTCACATGTCTTTATATTTTTATTTAAAATTCATGTTTTGTAAATAACATATAGTTATAGTTTTAAAAATTTGATTGGTAGAAGTTAACTATGGACATTCAGTCCACTTACTACTCATTTTTAAAGTTAGATTTAACTTTATTATCGTGATAATAGCTTTTCAAGTTTCTATTCTGTTTTTCTCTTGGTTCTTTCAAGTTTATTGAAAGTTTTAAAGTTACATTTTGTTTCCTCTACAGACCCCTTAACTGCAGACTTGTTTAAATTATTTTTGGTTATTCTCAACCTAACAATGTATCTCTTATATTTTCAGAGTCTATTTTTGATCAGCTTCTCTAACTTTACATTTCAATTTGATAGTTTACCCTTCTCAAATTATGTTATTTCCCACACCCAGTTTCCATTTCTTGCTTCTCACCTTTAACTTCACAGATGTAATAGTCTTTTAACTATAATTTCATTTTCATTTTCATACCTTGTACCATTTTTGTGATTGTTGTATGTTTTGTAACTTTGCAATATATTTTAAGTACAGTAAAATTTATACTGCATAATTATTTTTCTATAAGTAGTGGTTTTCAAAATTTAAGAAAATTGTAAGTCTAAAGCATTATACTTTTTTGTAATGGTTTATCTATTTATCATTCTAGTGGTTTTCAGTCCCATAGATGTGGTTTTCCTTTTGGTGTCAATTACCTTTATCCTGAAGGGCACACTTCATAATTTATTCACATTCTCACATTTAAAAGATATTTTACCTTAATATTCAAAGTTGGGACTACAATTTTCTTTTACTTTTCAACTATTAAAGACTTTATTTCAGTGCTTTCTTTTTATTAAAAAATTTTATTGTAAAAATTAAAATTTATCCAGATTTATGCAGTCTTTCAGACCATAACACACGTTGCTATTTGCATGTAACAACAAACAATGTAAACAAAGACATACATGCAGTTTCTCATTGCTTTCTTATGGAAAGTTAGCTGTTATTGTTACACTTGTTACTGGTAAACAAAATTTCTTTTATCTCTAATTTCTTTATTTTTTTCAGATTTGGTGTCCAGCTGTATGACTCCAATGTGCCTAGGTTTTATTTTTAATATGTTTATAGTTCCTTGACGGGTAAATCAGTGATATTCATCAGATTTTGGAAGTTAACATGTATTACATCTTCAAATAATTTTCTAACTTTTTATCATTCTACAATTTCATTTACATGTAGGACAGACAATATTGTCTCATAGGTTACTGAGTCACTTAATTTTCTTAACTTTTTCCTTTTATTGACTTTTGAAAATTAATATGTCTACTAATGCTTTCTTTTTTTTTTTTTCTGGCATTCCCCATGTGATGATAGGCATCCCCATTATAATTTTCATTACAAATATTGTATAATAAACTCACCGAGAACGAAATAACAGAAGATATTCCTTTCACAATTGCATCAAAAAAATGAAATACTTAGGAATCTATCTAAAAAAACAAGTAAAAGATCTTTTCATTGAAAACTACAGTACTCTAAAAAAGGAAATTGAAAGGAATTTCAGACAATGGAAAGATATCCCATGTTCATGGGTAGGAAGAACCAACATAGTGAAAATGGCCATACTTCTTAAATTACTATACAGATTTAATGCAATTCCAATCAAAATACCAATAGCATACTTTACAGAATTAGAAAAGTCAATCATGAAATTTACCTGGAACCAGAAGAGACCGAGAATAGCAAAAATAATTCTGGACAATAGGAATAAAGCAGGGAGCATCATAGTCCCTGACTTGAAATAATACTATAAAGTTTCTGTGATAAAAAGAGCATGGTACTGGCACAAAGACAGACCTGAGGACCAATGAAACAGGCTAGAAGATTCAGAAATAACTCCAAACACACTCAAATACCTCATCTTCAACAAAGGAGCCAAATATCCTCACTGGAAGAAAGATAGCCTCTTTAATAAATGGTGCTGGAAAAACTGGCCCTCCACATGCTGAAAACTAAAACTAGATACATGTCTCTCACCATGTACTAAGCCAAAATCAAAGTGGATCAAAGATCTAAACATTAAAACAGAAACACTAAATCTCTTGAAGAATAAAATAGAAAGAACTCTCGAAGACATAGGGGTTGGAAAAAAATTTATGAACATAACCCAGACTGCACGGTAAACAATACAAAGAATCAAAGCTTGGGACCACATCCTATTAAAAGGCTTTTGCACAGCAAAAGAAATTACTAATAGAGTGGTGCGAAAAACCACAGACTGGAATAAAATTTTTGCCAGCTGTCCCTCAAACAAAGGTCTAACATCTAGAATATATAAAGAACTCAAAAAAAATCAACCCCCCCAAATTTAAAGACCCTATCCAAAAATGGGCTCTGAAATGAATAAACATTTTTCAGTTGAAGAAATAAAAATAGCAAATAAATATTTGAAAAAATGTTCATCATTGGTCATTCGAGAGATGCAGATCAAAACATCACTAAGATACCATCTCACTCTGGAAAGGACAGCTATTATCAAGAAATCAACCAATAACAAGTGCTGACAAGGCCACGGAGTAAAAGGAACCCTCCTCCACTGTTGGTGGGAATGTAGACTGGTCCAACCACTGTGGAAATCAGTGTGGAGATTCTAGAGGTTCCATTTGACCCAGCTATTCCTCTTCCTCTGCTTGATATCTTCCCAGAAGAGTTAAAATCATCATACCACAGTAATATATGCACAACCATATTCATAGCAACACAATTTGTAATCACTAAGTCTTAGAAACAACCTAAATGCCCAACAACTGATGAATGGCTAAAGATGATGTGGCTTTTCTATACAATCGAGTACAACTTTGCCATAAAAAGGACAAACTAGAGACATGTGTAGGTAAATGGATGTACCTTGAGAACATACTCTTTTTTTTTTGAGACCATACTCTTAAGTGAAATAAATCAGACACTTATCAGTACATAGCAAATTGTTTCTCTGATATGAGAAACCATAAATGTAAATAAGGACAAAGTGGTATAATAGATATTATATTTTAAAAAAAGAGAGGAGAACTAGATAGGAAAAAGGGGGAAAAAGAAGGAAGGTTAAAAGAAAAGTAAGATGAAAGGGAAAAAAGTGGAAAAATGTAAATAAACCTGTTGCAAATAGGGAAGGGTGAGGGAATGAAAGGGAGGGGAGGGGAAGAGGGAGGGAAACCAAGATATATCATGTACAGTTACAATAACTATGCTGATTATGATCATTATGTATACAATGTACCAATACATGTTCTTGGTAAAAAAAAATTCTAAAATGTCCTATGTATTTCTTTTTTATAATTTGAATTATTCTGCAGAGATTCTCTGATTAGTCTTTAAGAATCTACTTTTGATTATTTAACATGTTTTATACAATTCTTAGAATATACTTATACTGTACTCTGTCTTTTTCTTCTAAGTCCGCTACTTTCTGATTCATCTTGAGTTTAGCATCCAACACATCTTTTTTATGGTCTTATGGATCTTGAGTTTACATTTCTTATTAAATCTGTCATTATTTTTTAGGGGTTGGGGATTTATCTCAGTGGTAGAGTACTTACCTACCAAGTGCAAGGTCCTGAGTTTGATATCCAGCACTCCCTCCCCTCAAAAACTCTGTCTTTTTTTTAATGGAGCAAAGGACATTTTTCATAATCATAGAGGCTTGGAATTTTTTTTATTTTCTCTTGAATAATTTTAACTCTGGGTAGAACAAGTGGCTCAAATACTGGATTATCAATTGGAGCTGGTGTAGTTTTGTTCTTATATTTTGTTTTCTAAATTCCTCTACCTTTGTTGAACTCAATTCCTTTGTGCATTTTGTTGGAACTTAGTTTTAGGTCTTTTTAGGGAGAGATCTGGGATACATTATTTCTGCATCTCCAGCTTAGTGGGGCAATTGTACTATGCTTGGATTATATTTCTCTCTGTCACAATCTAGAAACTGTATACTGTCATAGGCATTTGACTGTGGGACTTAGCTTATTAATCACAATCATTTCGGGGATCACAGATTCAAAATGCCTGTTGCCCACTACTTGAAACTCTTACTCCATACTTTATTGTGGAGTATTATGTTTGCATATGGTGGATACCATTGTTGGCTAAATCGAAATGCATGTTTAGCTTTTGTGCTTAGTAAATAAATTACAACTTTTAGCAATATTAATTTATGTCAGCAGTGGATATAAATAAATATATAAAGTTAGCCAATAATAGTTACCTTAATAATTGCTACTATTAATAATTATATACCACAACAAATGAGGAATCATAAGAAAGGACAGTTTAAGTTTAGGACAGAAAATCTGCCCCTTTGATGTATTTTTTTTAAAACTCACAAAATCTTAGAGCAGAGAATTGGATTAAATAAAAATTAACTGGTGTTACTTGAAGTGTTAAAGATGTCACTCAAAAACTATTGAGTATTAATAACTCATTAGCAATGTGAGCCCAAAAGAGGGAGATGGAACACAATATATCATGACAATTCTTGCATTACCCATCTAGATAAATTGTGGATTCCAAATTCAAATCATGTGAAGAATATTTTAGATGTAATTTTAGAAGAAAAATGCACAACATTTTATTACTGGATATTGTGGATCAATTATAGAGTCCATCATTTTGGCCAAAGTTTCACAAAATCAGCTATGAAGATGGAAAGAATAATCTTTCATAGGAACAAAAAGACATTTTTGATTAACATTAAACATAAACTGGTATCAGCCAAGGACTTTTGGTTTCCAAACAAGTTTTATTGCATCCAACAAAGCCCATATGTATTGACAGTATCATTTTTGCTATTTTTAAATGAATCTTGGTAACATAAATTCATGTTGCCATTTCCTGATCGATTGATATAAAGACTAATCAGGAGTTTGATGAAATGGGACAAGGAGAGGGAAATAATTTAGTAGTCATATGTTGCCTATGATGTTTGCTTAACCACGAGAACTGGTTTATAAGTTTAGCAATGTAGAATAAGAATATTTTGTATGTGGGCAGCTCTGTGTCATTTAAAATGTGTTGTTACACTCTAATATATTTGACTTCATATTGACCCCAAGGATGAATTGGTCGTTAATTATTACATTCTCTTTAGAATTGTAGAGAGGTTAAGTGGTTTGTGCCAGGGCTCATAGCTAGTAGAATTCATCATTAAGATTGGTGAATTTTAATGCAACAGCTTTTCTTTTCTACAGCAGTTCCCTTTTTTTAAAGACTCCAACAAATGTTTCCTTAGGCACAGGAATAGGAAATAATCTCTTCACTCTTCAGGCTTATGTATTATTTAACTTTAGCTAGTACATGCTTCCAGTTCTTTTGTGTTTTGGCATTCTACTTGTCTGTACATGTATCATCTAACATTGGTTTATTACAGAAAAGAATGCCTACTGCTTTGCATTTATTGGATGCAATTTCTGAAAAGTACTCTTGCTGAAAATTTCACTATAAATACAAAATGTCATCATTATTATTGTTGCATAAATATTCAATGGTTAATAAACATTTTAAGCATTCTTTCTGCTTCATGAAAGCTATTGTCCAAGATTTTTAAATAGTATCTATTGCCTCTGGTATCCTCATATAGACAAAAGTTGATACTTAAATAGAGGTGATTACCCCTGGAATCATATTGCAGAGAAAAGTCCTGCCTGTCCAAGTAATGTGCCATATTAGGAAATGAAATTTTAGCTTAGGGAAAAGAAAAAAGGGATTTTGCTAGTACTTTTTCAATAGGTAACATCATAGGGTAGGTTTGATATATGCTTGATACATGTTTTCATTACATTACAGTTAAGAAAGAAAGCTAAAGTTGTAAATAGAGTGATAGTGTGTTGGTCAACTTGCCATCATTGCGACCAAATACCTGACATGCACAATTTATAGGAGGAAAGGTTTATTTTGGCTCCTGGTTTCTGAGGCTTCAGTCCATGGTTGGTTGGCTCCAAGGCAGAAATGGCATGATGAAAGCCTCTGGCAGGGGAAAGCTGCTCAACTATGGAAGCCAGGAAATGGCAGGGGGAGAGAGAGTGAGCGAGCGAGAGAGAGAGAGAGAGAGGAAGAGGAGGAGGAAGGGAAGGAGGAGGAGAAAAGGAGGAGGAGGAGAGGGGACTGGAGACATGACATCCTTCAAAGTCAAACCACCAGCAACCTACATTTTCTAACTGATCCCTGCCTCCAGTAGCCCATTTAGCTATACATTCATTGGTGAATTAATCCATCCATGAAGTTGACCTAATTACCACTCCAGAACCCACATTTGAACATTGCACCATTAGGGATCAATAGATCAATATATAAGTCTTTAGGAGATACTTTGTATTTAAACTATAGGAGGCAATCATGTTTAACCCACTTAAAAATACAAGATTTCTCTACATGAGAGTGCTTTGGAAGTTTTAGAAGCTCAAATATGAAGAAAATTTATTTCCTGAATTAAATTACAATGGCTACAATTACAACTGCTTTTATTTATTATGATTACTATATAATTTAAATTTGGTAAAGTTGCATTTCCTTTTCAAAGATTTATATAGCCAATTCGCTAATTTGTTTCCTTCCATTAGTAAATTTCTATAGCTTCTTCCTTGAAGTTCATAACATAACTTTACCCTCACTATTAAATAGGCAATTTTTTGAGAGGAAGTAGAACATTCTGGAGACATTCATACTTTCAAGTCATTTCAACTCTGAGCCTCAGTTTCATGATTTGTATTGAATAAAAAAATAAGATGAGCATCTAAGGGTTTGAAATGTGTATTAAATGTGTATAAAATATATGCAAAATAGGTACCAGCAGTAGATATTATAATGTTTGTTACTGCTGACTAGTTTATGTTCTTTAACAAACAAGAAATAAGGTTGTTTTCTGTTTTGATTTTCTTAACTATTTAATAAAATTTGAAATGCTACTTGCTTCTTTCCAATCATGAAGAATAGAAATATACAGAGAATAGTTGGTGAGTTGATGCCCAAACTGTTCTGGTTGATTCACCTGGAAATTCACAACCTTAATATAAAAAGAAAAACTATCTTTATCACTTTAAGAGAAAGGTGCATAAATGTATCAGTGTATGCCATTCTCCTTACATTTTGCCTGTAAGTAGCTTTTAATCTACAGAAATTATGATCTGCAAAAGTAAAATGCAAATACACATCACATATGCACACACACACTCCCACACACATTTTCACATTCTGTATGTCATCTTCCTTGAGTTTTCAAGGCAGGTACAACTCATGGGATATTTATTTGATAAATACAGAAGTTATTTTTATAACTGGCAAAAGAAAAAAAAAACTTTCTGCTAGCTCTAAGTAAACATAGAGCTGGGTTGATTTGGTAATTCATGTAAAATGCCTAAAGTCAACTATTACATAAATACTACATGTGTTTGTGTGTTGTCTCATGTCCACCAAGCAGTGTTGTGTTATCCAGGGGAACAGAAGAAAAGTTTCAGGATACAGCCTAGAGTTACAATGATCTTTTTAGAAAAACAAAACAAAACAAAACAAAACCAAAAAAGCACAATGATCTTTTTAGGAAAAATATGGAAACACTGTATATTTAGTCCAATCTATTCTTGCTCTAGGTGGGGAACAATTTGAGCCCAGTTTTCCTTTATACTAGTTGTTTAAAATTTTTTCATATTTTACAGAGTATTTTAAGAAGAGTTTAATTAGAATGATTATTGACTATCTTTTTCAAATCACTGTCTTATATATTTGACAATAGTTGCCCATAATTTAAAATATATTAACTGAAAATGTTAAACACCTTAATACTATAATTATGAACATATTTTGAAGAAAAAAATTCTTTTTCCTTTTAGACAGAGTCTCACTATGTACGTCAGGCTGACCTTGAACTTTCTAAAAAGCCCAAGCTGGCCTTGGACTATAGCACTCCTTCTGCCCCAGCCTCCTGAGTGCTGGGGTTACAGACATGCACCATCATGCCCAGCTGTGAAGAAAGGAATCTTGGCATACTATCTTTAATTAAAGTAGACCTTGTCATATAAATACATTTTAGGTAACTATCAGCTTTGCAACTGAATCATTTTCATTCTATGTGTAATAATTATCTGCATGCTGTCAATATTTGTTCAATTTTTATTATTTGTAAAATGTTTAAATGGTAGCTATATCTCTCTAGTCCTTTTTTCCGTACCAAGATTTTGAAAACTATTTAATATAATTTTATTGTTTTGTCATTTACTATTTGTTTTCCTTCATATTGAATTTAATGGAATATTCACAATCATAAAATTATTAATGATTATTGTATACATTCAGATAATATGGTCATTTATAAGAAATAGATTTGTAAATCTAATATTTTATATATGTAAATTTAACTTTAGTATTCATGTTCAAAATATCTTATTGAAATAATATGCATTATGTGTTCCTTTATAGCAGATATATTACATCTGATTTAAACAATAACATATATTGAAACATCATGTGGTAACCCATTGTTATATACATTTTATGTTTTTATGTATCAGTTACAACTAAAATCTTTTTAAAAAAATATAAACCCCTGATCACTTTCCTGCCTCAATCTGATATCTTAACAGAGACAATGTTTACATACGTATTGTATACAGACGTTTTAATCAATAATGTGATATATACCTTAATTCACTTAATCTATTTTTGCAAAAAATAACAGAGACTTAGTTATTTTAGTAGTTGAATAACATTCTATACTATGGATATATTATAGCTTATTTAGCTATTAACTCTATTTTCACTTGTTTTTCGCTTAAGAAATTTGTGCCACGTAACGGTTATTTACACAGAAATGTAATATGAATTTCTATGGCATTGCTCTCTGGAGAGATTCTAGTAATTTTAGTTAGGTATTATTGGAAAATTTTTTATTATTCTTGAGATTGAAAATTATATTTTGGTTTGCTTTAGCTCAGCTTGATTATTAGTTTGATTTGGTATATTTGTCTATGTTGGCTATTTTCTTTCACTTTTAATTTTCTATTGTATGTCATGTCAATATTCACTATGATCCTTAGTGTTCTTATTTAATCATAACAGTATTGTTATGAATATTAATTTGACTGTAATATTTTCAAAATTATTTTCCTTTGTTTTATATTTAAATTTAATAATACTATTCTTTTCCATTTGGAAGTTAAATTTCATATAGTTACATTTAATCAATTGTTTAGGTTAATTATCTTGCTTTACTGTCATACTTAGCACGCCGTTTCTCCACATTTTTATCATCACATCTATATTTTTAACATTGGCACAAAGAAATAACAATAACACTTTTCCTCACACAGAAAAATAATAGTACATTTAAGTTTAAATTCTATTTTTCTCTTAAAATATTCTGCCTCAATTTTGAAATTACTATAATTATGTTATTTATAAATATATTTACTGTAAAGGTAGGACCTAGGAGCCATATTTATGTCTTAAAGTTTCAGAAAAAATAAAATATTTATAGAAATCAGTATTGAATACTTGTTGTAAGTATCATATTATGGTTCTCTAGAGAAACAGATCCCATAGGAGATAATATATGTGTATTCTGCAATTGGCTTACAGAATTATGGAGGTTGACAAGTCCCACAACCTGCAGTGTGAATTAGCAAAACATAGACCTCGAAGAACTGATATATAGTTTCAGCCCCCAAACTGGCATGATCTATCCATGAAAATTTATTCTAAAATCAAGAAAAAGTGTATTTTCCATATAAAGGGTAATTGTGCAGGAGAAATTCTTTCTTACTCAGAGAAGGTTAAGACTTTTTTCATCTGTTTATGCCTTTAACTGATGGGATGGAACTCTTCCATATTAGAGAGGGTAATCTGTTTTACTTATTCTAGAAATTCAAATGTTAATCTTCTCCAAAAAATACAGTCACAGAAATACCCAGAATAATGTGTGACCAAATACCAGGATACTGGGGTTCAGTAAAGTTTTAACATAAAATTAATTATCATCTAAATCAGGTGCTTCTCTTTTTCCCATTCCCCTCCCCTCACTCCCTCCTCCCTCCCTATCTACAAAAGCTTCGTTTCCGTTTTTTCCTTCCATTTCTTATTTCTTTTGTCTTCTGTTCCGTTCCTCCTCCCTTGTTCCCTTTCCCATTTGGACATTTTCTTCCCTTGCCCAATATATCACATTTTAGTCTTTATTTACACTTGCAGTCAAGATATGTCATGTACAGGTACAAATCCCCTATGATGAATGTTATCACTATGTACATCTAAAATGTACCATTAAAATAAAATTAAAAAAAATCAGGTGCTTCTCTTGATATTAGTAACAGAACAGAGAACAAAACAAAGTTCTACCATTGAGGGGCCTTAGATGATGATTATTGATGATGAGAATGATAATGATATGTGTAATTGTTTGTGTTTATATGTCCCCCAAAAGCTTCCTGTGGTCATAGGAGGGGTTTTGTTCAGAGGTGGCTGGTGTGTGATTGACTCACGGTGCAATGCTAGGATTAAGGGTGCTAGGATTAAGAAAGGGTGATTACTAAATCAATCCACTGATTAGTTTGGCACTGCCCCAATCTTAGCAGCCTAGATAGAATATAATCAGGGCAGAAAGAAGCTGCTAATGTCCCTTGCTTGCTTTGGTACCTTCTGCCAACCATGAACTGTTTCTTCTCTGCAGTGCATGTCTGCCATACCACCCCTGCCTTGGAGCCAGCCAGTTATGGACTGAAACCTCTACAAACTGTGAGTTAAATAAATTTTTCCTCCTTCAATTTTGGGTGTTGGATATTTTATCTCAGCAATGAGAAAAGTAACTAAAACAGAATTTGGTACCAGAGAAGTGGGGTGGTTGCTGTGCCTGTACCTGATTTGTGGTTTAGGAGCTTTTGGAGCTGGCTTGTGGGAAGGAGAAGAGTTAGCAAAGGTTTGGAGATGCCTGCTGAAAAAGTAGAGCTAGAACGGCTTAGGATGTACTTGATGGGTGATTCTGGTCAGTGCTCAGAAGACCAGAATGCTGATAGAAATGATAGCAACAAATACCAGGCTCTGGAGATTTCTGTTGGGAAGAAGGACTGCATTGGCTGTTGGACTCAGACAATGTGTGTTATGACATGGCAGAAAATTTGTCTGTATTTTGTTCATGCCCAGAAATTTTGACTGGGACTGAGATTAAGGGCAGCAGACTAATTAATCTGGCCGAGGAAGTTTCAAGGCAGTCTCATGTCGAGGTGGTGGCATGGTTACTGTTGGAGACCTTTAGCCACATTTGTGTTGAGAATCAAGAGCAAAGAGCCCAGCCTATTGATTCAAAACATTGTGAGTTTGGCCAGAAAGGAAGTTTCAGTAAAGTTGTGGCTTGCAGTGATGGAACAGAGGAGAAATTGGTTGCTGAAAAGATTATCAAGGAAAAGCCACATATTTCAGAAGACAACAACAAAAAAGGTATCTTGAGGACAGCACAAGAACCAGCAGAACTCCAGCCTTTGCAGTCTCAGAGTTGCAAAAGTGAAATATTTTGCTTTAAATCGAGAGCTCCAGAGCACCACATTTCAGAATGGTGGCAGCTTAGAGAACTTGTTCCTCAGGATTGGGTTCAGAGTGCTCTGCAATCCAGGTACTTGACCCTGATAGCCAAGAGAGAAGGAAACTTGGCTACTGCTCTGGCTTGCATCAGACCCTGGCGTCATCCTCATGGTGCCGGTTTAGGTGCATGCAGAATACAAGAGTTGTATGGTCAGAAAGACTTCCACCCAGATTTCAGAAGAAGGCCTGGGAGGCCAGGGAGTGCATGCCTAACAGTTCAGTGTATGAAACTATGAGTTTGAAGCTGAAGGTGCAGGGGCGACCCCAAATGTTTGGAGAAGCCAGGAACATGGATCATCTGAGGAAAACTGCAAAGAGGGAGCAGAGCTAGCCCAAGAGAGAGGCCATGGGAGTTACAACTCTCTGAAATGCCATAGGGACATACACACCCAAGCCCTTTGGAGTTTACATCTTGCCACAGAATGCCTCAGATACTGCACAAGACTTAGTCTTCACCCTGGTAGATTTTGGACTTTCTTTGGTCCTATTCCATTCTGTCCCCCCTACTTGTAAATTTTGGAATGGTAATGTCTACCTTGTGCTATTGCATGCTGGAAGTGTTTAACTTTCCTTTCATTTGTACAACGACTTGCAGCTAAGAGTTTACCCTAACTCTGAGGGGGCTATGGACTTGGACTTTTCAGCAATGCCAAAACTGTTAGGACTTTGGCACTTCTCAGAGATGAACTAAATGCCTTTTGCTTAAAGGGATATGCATGAGTCTTTGGGAGGTCAGGGGCAGAATGTTATAGCTTGTGTCTGGATATCCCCTGAAAGCCTCATACATTCATGGGGGGGGGCGTTCCAGAGGTGGCTGAATCTAGAATGTGTGATGGATTCCTGCTTCAATGCTAGGATTAAGGGTGCTAGGATTAAGAGTGGGTGATTACTAAATAAGTCCACTGATTGGCTTGGCACTGTCATAATCCCTGCAGCCTAGATAGGATATGTAAAAGGGACAGAAAGAAGCTGCTAGTGACCTTTGCTTGCTTTGCTACCTTCTCCCCACCATGAACTGTTTCTCTTTTGTGATCCCCGTATGCCATGCCACCCTGCCTTGGAGCAAGCCAGTTATGGATTGAAACCACTACAAACTGTGAGCTGAATAAATATTTCCTCCTTCAATTTTGGATGTTGGGTATTTTGTCTCAGTAATAAGAAAAGGAATTAAAAGTGTGTGTGTGTGTGTGTGTGTGTGTTAATCAGGGAGTTGTATATAATAAATCCTTGTCAAATATTCAGGTAAACATTATTTTTCTCTTTTACTCTCACTTTTACTGATTCTTTCTGATAGGGTAGAAAAATTTCAACAGAATTATGCATAAATGTATGAAGTAAAACATGAATTTTCCTGTGAAAACAGAATTTCTATCATGTGAAACAGAAAATTCAAATGACTGGTATTTGCAAGGATAAACCAGCCTGGAAGGAGTTAGATGAAAATAAGGTGTTTTCAAAAGCTAATCATATAGAACAGGAATCAGAAATAGCAATCACTTGGCCTATGAAGTTATACGACCAAAATAAGATGTATATCCAATGAAATAGCAACTGACCATATCAGTAAGGAAGAATTATGTAAGATAAACTTTTTTTCTGAAAATTGTTTTGACTTCATCAGTGACATGTAGGCAGTGCATAAAACCTCATGGAATTAAACAGCAAAGAAGTATTTTTTGGTTTCAACTACATGTTATTATTTATAAGATTGTATTAGTTACTTTTCTAGAATCAATGGTTTGCAAGAGAACAGATTTAATACAGGACAATTACAAATTACAACATTCACACACAAGCCAAATGCAAAAAGAGTGCAGAACATCTGCCTATGTAATGGAGACTCAAAGGATCCAGTCGAGAACTGGGATCCCATGGTAATATCCCATGTGCATCCGTTTCTGCACTAAAAGGCTGAAGAAATCTATACTGGAACTAGAATACAAAGCTTTCAGCAGAGATGAAGACCAGAACTTCCCCAAAGCAAACAATAACCATCCTTGACAACAGCAAGACCCTGAGCTCCTTCTGTGATGAGAATGGTCGAGTTACCTTCTGGAGAACCAGCTGCAACAGAGCTTCTCCCGGGAAACAGCTGGCTGCTATCTTCCACTCCCGTTCTCCTTTATGGTGTGTTGGCAACAATCTTCAGGTGGATCTTCTACACCTAGAACCCCACCAACTCAGTTCCTCACCAGCCAGAACCTCACCAACTCAGCTGGGCGTTCCTGCTCAAGTTGACCACAGTAAGTCCACCACAAATATTATCATTGGCCAGCACCAGTCTCCCTCAGATGGATATAGACCGGAAGTCAAAGAATGGTCTTCCTTTCCAGTGAGTTTCCTTGTATCAGTCCATATGCCATAGGGTGTACAGAAGTGAGATCCGGGCACGGTAGCTGCCATGGTTTGAAAGTGATATGCCCATAAGAGACAAAAAGTTTTAAAAGTCTCCCTAAGCATACTTTCTTGGGTGGCTTGAGGTACATGCTCAGTTAAAAGAGTTATCACAAGTCACTGAACATGGAGAATCTCAAATCATAATGCTCTCTTCAAGTATTTTAGTTCATATTTGCTTTCACCCTATCCAGAAAAAAATACCAGTCACCAGGGATCTTTTTTTACAAAAATCAATATTGCCTAGTAATTTTGTTCACAATTTTATCTTTTTCATATTATAAAAATAACAGAACTGCTCAGTTAATGAAAGTTAAACTCTTGTACAAAAAGAAGAAAAATAATTTTGCTAAGCCTTTGCTTACTTCGCTCTAGATGTATGATATCTAGGGAAAGTGGGTTCCGAGAAGACACCATATCCAGTGCCAAGAATCTGATTCAGAAATGTATCTAGAGTGCTTGAACATGGCAAATAGCTAGTAAGTAGAAAAATAATGAAATTGGATAGTATGAAATGATATTGAGCTTTATAGATAGTATATGACTTTGATTTTTGTCTTTAGAATGTTGGAAGACAGGAGAAAATGTTAAAACACAGAAGTATGAGTTAATGATTGTTATATTTCAGATAAGAAGGTTGTCATAAGATTAAATAAGTGAAAAAATAACAAAAAAAAGCCTAGTTTATTTTGCTTTCATATTAATCACCACAAGTAGAAAATTAGAAAGAATTTCTTCAAATTTCTTCATTGGTACCCGATTAACTTTTATGTCACATTTTAAAAATTTACTCATGTATTTATGTAGTTACTTTGAGACAGGGCTTGCTATGTGATTCAGGCTGGCCTTGAGTTCCCTGTGTAGCCCAGGCTGGCCTCAAACTCATGGCGATCCTCCTGTTTCAGCCTCCCAAGTGTTGGAATTATAGGTATGTGCCGCTGCTCCTGGCCTATGTCACATTTATTGATCGTTCGAATTTATGTCTGAGAGTGATTTTAAGATACAAACATAATCCTTTCTTATTTCTATTTTTTAAAAATTACTTTGTTTGAAAATATTGCTAAACTTATAATAGTGATAATAAGGTAAAAATTTAATAGGCCTCTGATTTAATGGCTTCCCTGAAGATGTAACACTAATATTGTTCTCATATCTAATTTATTAACTTGTTTACCCACACCCCTTTCTCTATTTTGTTTTAAATGTACCTCTCTTTTCACAGTTTGCTGTACATTCTTTACGCAGTGAAATTTGCAGGAAGGCCACATTAATATTCTAATATTTGTCTTAGAACAGAATGGCTTTTCTTAATTGAGTAGTCTTAATTGAGACTATCTGTGCATTGGTTGTGCAGAGCTATTTGGTTTATTCCTGCTTGTTTTGATGCTAAAAGCAAATTATGTACACTCCTATTCATTATTCATTTCTGTCTAGTGCCAGCCTAAATTTTTCTCAACCTCTTCTCTTTTATTATAATAATTGTCACATTCAGATACCAATCAACACTCACAGAATTCTGCATTTTTTGAAACACTTTCTCTAGAGCTATATGCTCTGGAAGCACTTTGAGGAAATTGCAAATGAAAATTTACCAAATACATTGTAGGAATCAACAGGGACAACAAACATTTTATTCTTTTGCATAATGTTCTTCCAGACTGCTTATCTAATGCCACATACGTCATTCACATTTTATTTCAGCAGCCATCCAGAGATTATCAAATTCTGAAAAATTGAGTCAAGTTAACTTCTGCAATAAATAAATTCCCTAATGTCCAATTATACAGATACCAATGAAATACAAGATCTTAGGAAAATTTAAGAAATAGGGCTGGGAATACAATTCAATGCCACAGTACTCGCCTATTATTCATAAGGCCCCAGGTTTCATCCCTGGCACTAAAACACACATGCGCGCGCGCACACACACACACACACACACACACGTAAGCAAAGTAGTCCATATCTGGCTATCATAGTATAATTAGTATCATATTTACCCTCCTGCCTTAAACAACTGTAATATATAAGGCAATAATTATTAGCCATTGAACAAATCTATGCGCTTTGAGAGAGAATAGAAAAAAACATGAGTTTTCAGCTATGTTTCTACAAGAAAGTGTCTGAGGCATGTTCTGATCTCTCAGTGAATAAAAATAGAGTATGGGTTGAGGGAACCAAAAGATGCTGACAGTAACCAAACTACAGAATGGGACTCTTACTAGGTTGAGAAGGCAAGATTAAAGTTTAGAACTGTTGAGCTGAAAAAAGCATACTAGAAGGAAAGCATTATTCATGTTAAACACCATGCTGGAATCCCAGAATTGCTGTGCAAAAGATGAAGGACCAAAGTAAAGTGTAAGACACATGCCTTGGATTAAGGGCTGAGATAAAAAAAAATAAAGCTTAGCATGAATCAGAAAATTAATCATTAATTTATCTACATAATAGATATCATTCAATATCATTTATACCAAAACCAGCATGATCCAGACTCTTTTCATGGCCAGAACACCACCATTTTTCATGTAATGTGTCACATGGATTCAAACCTTTTCAAGTATGGTCAAAATAAGCAAAATTGATCCATAAACAATAAATAGGAACATATCATGAGAAAAGCCACATATCACATGTAGTATAAAAGGATTTTAAAACACTTGTATTAAATGCCTTCATTTTTTCTAAAAAAGATGAACATAATATGTGATCAGAGGGGAAACCAAAGTAGCACATGGAAACTATATGATATAACCAAATAGAAATTTAAGATACTGTCTGAAGTACAAACATCAAGGGATGGGCAGTAATAAAGACTCAAGTGAGTTGAAGCCAACATAAGAAGGTAAGAATGGTAAATGGAAATACATCAGTAGAAATTGTTCAGTCTAAAGAAAACAGAGCAAGGAATAAAAATAAATTAAAAAGAATGAGTGATCGGTTTGGTATTATCACTTAATCCAAAGTAAGTTTAATGAAAGTTTTAGAATGACATAAGAAAAAGAAAATTTCAACTTTTAATGTTTTGAGAAATTCAAGCAGGATAAGAGTTCAAGTAAGATAAACGGCATGCGTAACTATCAAAAACATATAAAGAATGTATTTTAAGCAGAAACAGAAAAAAGCAATGTGATAAAGAGAAAGGAGAGGAAGACAACACAACTAATGATTCTATTTTCATGAACAACAAAGAGGAGCTGAGGACAAATGAATTTTTTGAAAAGAAAAATATCACATACCTATATATAAAAAATGAGAAAATACTTCAACAAATATGGATACAATAAAGATATTTTCATATAACCAGAAGCTTAAATATATATCAGAAGTAGAACTTTACTAAAAGAAATTCTAGAGACAGTTCTTCATGCTTAGCATACATGGTACCAGAGAGTCACTCAGATACTAATGGAGGAAAAATTACATTAAGTAGATTAAAATAGCTATCTTCTTCATTTTTTAGAATTGTTCTTAAAAAAGTGACTTTGCATCTAATCATAATGTATATAGAAATAACATGTCTGATATAATTATAGAATAGGTGTAGTAAAATACGTATATTATTGAAATGATCTCATAGCGATACCACTCATTAATATAGAAGAAAATTATTTAACATACATATTAGCAAATTCAGCCCAGCAATATATAAAACTGATTATATATGATGAGCAAGTTGATTATTCCAGGAGCATAATGGTTCTTTTGTTTTGGTTTGGTTTTGGTTTTGGTTTTTTAACCTTTGAAAAAAGTTCAGTCCATCAACTGGATTATAATTCATATTAAATATGTAATAAAATCATAAGTTCTTTTCAGTGTATCAGAAATATTTGGAAAAAAAATCTAACATACGTCCATGAGAAAGCATCTCATCTATATATTAGTAGAAACAAGCAGCTACCTAATAAAGAATATGTACAACGAACCTCAGAAAATAATGTACTGTTACATGATGTTCTATATGGCATATTTAGTATGATAAAATATTTTCCCCCATAGACTGGGTTTAAGAGAAGACTAAACACTTCTCTGGCCAACATTTTCTTCAGTATTTCTTTTAAAATACATAAGATAAACAATGATATTTGCTGTCTTTTACCCAACACTTCTATTTAACATTATAGCTAAATTAAAAGACTAATAAAGTCATATTAATTCTGAAGGAACAAGTAAAATTATCTTTCTATGTTGATATTCTGATTTTTCCCCTAGAAATGATACATGATCTATATAGAAACTATATAGAATACATGAGTTTAGATTCCTAGAAAGGCATGTTGCCATCAATCTCTGTCACAGTAACTGCCTCTTAAGTCAAACATATTTACATCTTTATTCTTGCCAGTTTCTGAAACAGTATAGAAATCCTCTTTTGTGAGTGTTCTTTTTTTAGCATCATTTTTATTCATATATGTTTTCAGTACATAAAAAATACATTCATAATGGGGAGTTTGTACATATACATATCACACCTGATTCCTTTCACTTTCCCTTTTCTCCCTTCCCTTCATCTACCCTCATCCCCAGATCCCTCTCCCATCTCCACAAAACCTAGCTCCCTGTTTCCTATCATCTATATTTAGTTTACTCCCAAGATACTTATACACTGGGGTTCTTACATAAAAGAAACTATGCAGTATTTAGCCTTCTGTGTCCACATTTTCATTATCCATTCATCTGTTGATGAACACGTAAGCTGTTTCCAAGATTTAGCTATTGTGAGTGGTACTGCTGTTAACATAGGTATGTAAGTATCTGTCTAATATGATGTATTTAACTTTTTCAGGAAGCTACCCAGAAGAGGAATAGTTGGGTCAAATGGAATCTCTATTTTTAATTTTTCTGAGTGATTTCCATATTATTATTATTACCATAGGAGTTATACTAGTTTAATTTCCCCACAACAATACAGAAGGATTTGTTTTTCCCTACCAACTCTCCAATATTCATCTTATTTTGTTTGGGGAGTGAGCTGGAAATTCAGTGTTGTGTTGATTTGCATTTCATTAATGGCCAAAGTTGCCGAACATTTTTTCACATAATTATTCGCAATTTGTACTTCCTCCTTTTAAAAGTGTCCATTCATTTCAATTGCCTATTTTTTATTGAGTCTTTTATTTTGGGTATTCTACTTTTTTGTGTTCTTCATGTATTCTAGGTATTAGTCTTCTATCCCAGGAATAGCTGGTAAAAATATTTTCCTGTTCTGTAAGTTGTCACTTCATCCTGTTGATTGTTTCCTTTCTTGTACAGAGCTTTTTAATTTGATATCATCCCATTTGTTGATTCTTGGTAATATGTCTTGTGCCATTGTCGTTCTGTTCATGAAGTCCTTGTCTATGCCTATGTCTTCAAGAGTCGTATCAAATTTTTCCTCTTGTGCATTCAATGTTTCTTTTTTATATCTAAGTGATTGGTCCATTTTAATTTGAATTTAGTTGAGGATGAGAGATACAGATCTAGATTCATTCTTCTGCATGTGGATAACCAGGTTTTTTTTAAAGCACTATTTTTGAAAGAGACTTTATCTTTCCAGTGGATATTTTTGGTGCCTTTTGTTGAATATCAGATGACCGAAAGTGCCTTGAGTTGTTTCTACATCCTCATTTCTGTTCCGTTGTTAGACATGACTATTTTTATGCCAGTGTCATGCTGTGTCTTTTCTTCAATGTAGTTTTGTAGTACAGACCTTTCTCATTTAACAACCGAGTTATGTTCCTGGGACTAGGCAATGAATTGGTCACTAAGGGAGAAATTGTATATAGTATGAACATTACAATATTCAGAACAAAAATGTTCAAAGGAAACTCCAACTTGATGACTTTTGTTTTATTTGCATAACTCTTACATGCAGTGCTGTAGTATATAACAGGACAAAAAACTATAGTATGTACTATACAATCAGCGAAATTACAATACTATATAAACAAGGTGTACCATGCAAAAAAGTCATTGAGGCTCTATACATAAGATGTACAAAACTGTACTAAAAAAGATGGGTCTTAAGTCTGAGCAGTGGGTTGTAAGTCTGCACAGTGCACCTCAGTTGGAAGTCTAAACAGTTGTTAAAAGGTAGGTCATTAAATGAGGATTATCTGTGTATTTTGAAACCCAGGAGTATGATGTCTTCTCTTTGGTCCTGTTGCCCAGAATTGCTTTTATTATTCTGATCTCTTTTGGTTCCACATACATTTTGGAATTGTCTTTTTTCCCCAGTTCTGCTATTGGTATTTTGATCGGGATTATATTAAATCTATATATAATTTTTGGTGATGAGGCCATTTTGACAACATTGGTTCTGCCTATTCAGAAGGAGGGAATATCTTTCCTTTTTCTGATGTCCTCCCAATCTCTTCTTTTAGAGTACTGTATGTTTCATTACAGATGTTTTTTCACTTCTCTGCTTAGATTATACTGTGGTATTTAAAATTTTTAAAGTTATTGTGGAATTATATTCCTGAGTTTTTTCAGCAGGGTCATTGTTGGTCTACATGAACACTATTGACTCTTGTGTATTGATTTCATGTTCTCCTACATTGCTGAATTTGTTTATTAGTTCCAGAAATCTTTTGGTGGAGTTTTTGGGTCTTCTATGTAAAGGATCCTTCCTCTGAAAATAAGGATATCTTAACATCTTCATTTTTTAATGTATCCTTTTCATTTCTTTGTCATGTCTGAGTGCTCCAGCTAAAATTTCCAATACTATATGTAAAAAGGACTGATGAGAGTAGACACCCTGTCTCTATCCTGATTTTAGAATAACTGCTTTCAGTATGATGTTGGCAGTGGGTATGTCACAAAAATGGTGTTACATTTTATATTTAGATGTCCCACAAGACACTAATGCATCCATAAGTGGGGCTTTTGGGAAGTGACTGGATTATTGGGGCTTCCTACTGACTTGCTGTTAAAGGGGGATCTTGTCAGAAAAGGCAGGTCCCCCAAAGTCTTATCTACTCATAAATGGAGCATTTGAGAGGTGATTGGATCATGGAGGTCTGATACTCACTAGTACATTAGTCCACTGATGAGTTTATAACTAAATGTGATATGGGAGGTGAAGCATGATTGGAGGAGGCCAATCACTGTAGGTGTGACTCAGGAAGGTTCTATCTCCCTTCCTGGCTTTTCCTTTGACTCTGTCTGTTTCCTGTCCACTATGATGTGAGGTGGCTGTCCTCTGCCATATTATCCTGTCTTAGAACCAGTCCAATATGGATTGAAACATCTACAAACTATTAGCCAAAGTAAACCTTTCTTCATTTAAATTGATGATGTCAAATATTGTGTCTCAGTGGCGAAGAAAGTGACTAATGCAGATTTTGGTACCAGATAAGTGAGGTAGTTACTGTGACACTACCTGACCATATGGTTCAGAAGCCTTTAGAAATGAATCTTGGAAGGAGTTTGGAAAGGTTTGGAGATGCTGGCTGGAAAAGCAGCCAAGAACTGTGTAAGTCCAGCTTGATGGCAAATTCTGGTCAGAGCCTAGAAGACCAGAATGCTTAAAAAAAAAAAAAAGCAGGTGGAAAAATCCAGGCTCAAGAAGTGTCAGTTGAGAAGAAGAAGTCCATTGCCAGTTGGACTCTAGGCTGTGTGTTTTGTGCTCTGGCAGATTTGCCTACATTTTGCTCATGTCCTGAGACTTTGCAGGAGATTGAAATTAAGAGTTACAGACTAAATAATCTGGAAGAGGACAGTTCAAGGCAACATTTATGCTACAGTATGGGTACAGTTGGATGCTTTCAGCCAGCTGTATATTGAAAATCAAGAGCAAACAGCACAGATGAATGATTTAAAAATTTTTGAGTTTGGCCACAAGGAAGCTTGAGTATAGTTGGATTCTGCAAAGATGGAATAGAGGACAGGTTGGTTGCTAAAAAGACTAACATTAAAAAAAAAAAGCCAAATACTTTACATCAGAACAATAGGAAAAAACAGGTTAAGAATATGTGAAAACCCAGCAAAATTCCACCTTTTGCAGGCTCAAAATTGCAAAAGTAAAAGTCTTTGGTTTGAGAAGAGAGCCATAGGGCAGTATGCTTGAGAAGGGAATCCTAGAGAATGTGTTCCCAGGGATTCAGTTCATAGCACTCGGCCATCCAGGGACTTACAGAACTCTGTAGTCATGATACAAGGAAACCTAACTACAGCTCCAGTTGACAGCAAACCTTGGCATAGTCCACCTGGGACTGTTTTTATAGGCATACTGAATGCAAAGGTGGAGGGGTCAGGAAGACTTCCACCTACATTTCATAAGAAGGCCTTGGAGGACAGGTAGTGTGCTCCTGAGAGGACAATGCATGAAGCTATGAGAGTGCATTGCGATCCCAGAAAGCTAGAGAAGACAGGAATGTGGAATATCTGAGGAAAGTCACAGGAGTGAGCAAAGCCAGTCTGAGAATGAAGCCATGAGAGTTGCACCGTTATGGATTATGCCTACATGTTCCCCCAAAGCCTCATGAGGTCATAGATGGGCTTTTTCAGAGGTGGCTAGTCTAGAGTGTGTGATGCTGGGATTAAGGGCATGTGATTACTAAATCAGTCCACTGATTGTTTTGGCACCACCCTAATTCTGGAGGCCTGAATAAGATATAAGGTACAGAAAGAAGCTGCTTAGGTCTCCTCTTGCTTATCTTGTTGCCTTCTGCCTGTCTGCCATGTCACCCTGCTTCAACTTTGGGTGTCAGGTATTTTGTCTCAGTAACGAGAGAAAAGTAACTAAGACATGCCCCCCCCCCAGCAATGCCATAGGGATGTTACTGCCCAAGCCTTTCAGAGTGCACATCTCCTAACCACAACTTGGCCCAAGTGTTAGACATGGAACTATGAGATCCATTATTTGTCCAACTGGTTTTGGTCTTGCTTTCATCTGATTGTTTCCTATCTTCTGTTTCTCTCTTTTATAATTGGAATGTTTTTTCCTGTGCCATTTTATGCTTGCAGTGTTTAATTTTCTTTTAATTTTTACAGGAGTTTACAGCTAAGAGTTTGCCCTAAGTCTCAGAGGAGACTTTGAGCTAGGACTTTTCAGCAGTGCTGAAATTGTTGGGACTTTGGCAACTCTTAGAAATGGGCTAAATGCATTTTGGATGAAGGAATGCACATGTGTCTTTTGTAGACCAGGAAGAGAATGTTATGTTTGAGACACACACACACACACACACACAAAAACCATATTGTTTTGGTGCTAGCACTATGAATTGCAGAAAATTCTGATAATATTGTCAAAATTTTGAAACACATAAGATCTACAGGACTCTATGTGAATGCTTTCTTATATGAAAGTGCTGATATCTAACTTGTTTACAGAAGACTTCCCTTTATACAAAACTTGTTTCTTAGAAACCCAAAACTTAATCTGGAATAGTTTAGCTAAACTCATAGAGTTTAATTATTAAAATAGGACACTCGAGGTATTGCTTATTATGGAACATCACATTATAGGAGGGCTTAAATTATCCTTGATTGTATATCACAAGAAAGTTAAGCCTACAATAGATAAAAGTCTTAAAGGAATTAAGCATTTCAATAAGAGTATATCTAATAATCATATATTAAATACAAATGCACATACTTTAAAGCAAGATGATATAGCACAGCGAAGGTTACTGTAAGAGAAAAGTGGGCATTTCTATTTTTAGAAACCTAGAATGTGAAAAATCTGGTTTTTCACACTGAGAATGGCAGCCAAGAAATTAAGCAATCAGAGACTAGAAGTGATTACTTAAAGTTTAGTTACACTTAAATTACACAAAAAGAGCTTAATCCTGTTTGCATATATTCATGGATATTAACATAAATGACAAGATGTATCAAGAAATATTAAATTTTTTATTTTAATAAAGTACAAGTAGCTATTAGTAAATAAAATATAAAAAACATTCTTCTTATTACTATTAAAAAAACAAAATTTGGAGTCATGTAGTTTTCTTCTTACCCATAGCAAAAGTCTTTTATTTGAGTACTAATGAAGCTATAACACTCCTGTAAAATAAAAATATATACCTATATCTATCATCACTAGAAAGAAGAGAAGATTTTTGAAAAGTCATGGACTGTATGTCTTATTTTAGGCATATGAAATATGTTACCACGTACTTTAAATGTTCTGGCAACAAATAGCTTTACGGCTATACCTTTTGATAGATAAGTTTACCCCTTTCAAACTTCTGTCTATTCTAAAAGTATGTCATCATTTATTTTTAATATAGTTCATTTTTATATAAATATGTAAGAAAAGATCAATAATAACTAATGAGCTTTTAATAAGTGCTATGCTGAGTGCTCAATATATTAATTAATGTTAATTATCACAATCAACAAAATTAAGGCAGCTACTAGTGCTGAAGAGAAATTTACAAGCTGAAAAATTGAGATATAGAAGGTCTTAGTAACTTGTCTCAGGGCACAAAGTTAGTAGGTGCTGAAACCAGGACTTAAACTCATACTGACTGATTCAAAATGTCAAACTTTAAATCGTCATGTTATGTTGTATATGTAAATATATTCACTATTTAGTTGAAGGATTTTTCACAAATTAATGACACCTTCATGCAAAACACACAACTAATAAACTGTATTAGTAAGAATTAAATTTATTTGTGCCCAAGTGTAAATCCAAATTAATATGGGGCTAAAATCATTTTCTCTGCTATTTCAAGGCCGAATGTGGGAACTGCATGGATGATATGTTGTTCTGCATTGCCCAGAATCAAGTAATTCTTAACTTTCCCTACATGGTTTATAGATTGTGGGATTTGTTTCTAGTGGCCAGATACCAAACGATATTACCATGTTTTAAGAGATTGAGTGGAATTGGATAAAGGATGCTTGCTCTTCACTGTCTGTCCTTGAAATTGTGACATCACTTTCCCACACATCATATTGTCCCCACATCATTCAAATTCACACATATGTATGAGGCAGAATGGTAAAGGTAGTCTTTATTCTGGATGGGTTTAAATGCTGATAAAATTAAAAGATCTACTGTGGAAGAACAAGAGGTATTAGAAGACAAAATGTCCACTTTTTGTCACACACATGAACACATAGATGCAAAAACAAACCAGTAAGTTAATATGAAGATTCTATTAGCCAATTTCCATACTAAAAAGTAATATTAAATAGTATTCAGTTTTTCAAATGAGTCAACTTTATAAAAATAATCGTGAAAAATTGTAAAATCATTCTCAACTTTTAAGCAAATAAAATACAACTAATTATAATTTCATAAAATACATTGCAGGCATGTATATTTTCTTGCCCTGTAAAAGAAAAATAATAAAAAATCATGTAGAGTTAGATAGTGAATACAGTAAAAGAAAAAAATATTTTATAAAGCAAAGTGGTTGTGTTCCCACAGTCTGAATCAATCTGTATCTATCATAGGTTGAGTGCAGGAGAAACAACTGTTGGGAGGGAGGTTAGGTTGCAAAATGTTTCTTAGGTATCTAGGAAGGACAGGTGAACAAAGAGTGAGGCAAAGCTGTTAAAATTTGTCAGAGCTGGCTGAAATAAATGGGAAATCTGGTCTGAGTACTGCCTGACCAGAAGTGTAGGTTGCTGTGGAATGGCCGACTCATCCTAGCCCACCTTGCTCAGCCCTCAGAGTCATGACTCTGGCAAGGCTACTTTTGCAGTTGAAGTGCTTATTACCAAACATTCTCCTATTCTGTTTTCCTTCCTTCCTTCCTTCCTTCCTTCCTTCCTTCCTTCCTTCCTTAAGCCTCTACTCACTGGTCCATGTGGTAAATTCTGATCAATCTTTTGAGAGCTGAGTTATTATCTGTCATTTCCAGGCTGGAGCAATAAATTGCTTATGCCAGGCCCTCAGAGCTATTTTTCTTCTCTCTAGCATAGTGACTAGCAACATATGAAATTATGTTGTTGTTTTTTAATCATTCTGAGGATTTGAAACAATGATGATCAATGTTTTTCTGCTGATCTATGTTAAACATGCAAATTAATAAATACAACATTCATATTAAGGATTTATTTATTACCACAACTTAACCTACCTCTTTCTGGCAGATAAGCTCATGTTTTCTTCTGTGATAGAACTCTTATATTGAGGTGAGCATTTTTATATAGTATTTTTCCAGTATCATATGCCCAGACAGTAGACTGCGTCCTTTGTAGTTTATGTATATTTTTATAAGCCATATGTACTTAAGAAGAAAATCTCAATTGATCTGCATATAGTCAAATTATCTAAGTATCAAAGAAGGTTAGGAAACTAGTCAGTGTGGTATTGAGTGTATAAGATAGTGTACACAGGTCAATCAGTCATGTTTATGTTCATGTTAGAATTGGAAGTGTGCGTAATAATAGCTGAATCGCAAAGCAGCCGGAGAACTTTCTTCTTGGGGCCATGGATAAAGTTGTCAAAGGAGGAGGTGGAAATTAGCAGGTGATAGGAAAGATTAAACTTGGATGAAGACCTGATATGAGCCTCACAAATTTGCCATCCCAATTCTGCTGAGTTCTGAGAAGCAAGACAGAGGTGTTCCCTCATTTAAATGCCTGCCCTGTAAATTTCTTATATCTGTTTTGTGGCATTTACATTGTCTTCCAATATTATTTGAAAATATACATTTATTTTTCCTGTGCATATCTCTTATTACTAACTAGACATTGAGGTACTGATCATCTATCAGGTATATTTTTTTAAATGTCCTACATTATATAATGCAGAACCTAATGATGTATTAGAAATAATTTAGCTGTGAAAGGCAGTATTTTTCTACATTTAAATACCAGCCCCAATAGTTACACTTCTGAAAATCTCCACATTTTAAAAAATTGTCTTGATAAAAATGGGTAAGAGAGATTGCACTTCCAGATGCCCTAAGAGGAGAGAAGTAGAAACAATTTTGAGATATTTATTTCTTCCCAATAATTTATCAACAAAACCTTGCATTCTCTTTTATCAGTATAACCAGAGGGCCATTAAACCTAAATATTCACCAAAACGCAGGAACTTATTTTTATGCTTAGTTCACTACTGACTGGGACAGACCTGGGAAAGTCATTTAAAATCTCTGAGTCTTTGTTTCATGTCTGAAAGTTATAGGAAATTATCCTTAAATATGCATTTTATCACTATCTTCCCCATTCCTAAGAAGAGAGGAGAGATAAATATTACTTTATTTTCAGGATGGAAAGCAAAAGCCTTAAAGTTTAAGTAATTACTCATAAATGAGGGCAACAAGATTTAAAGTTAAGCTAAATCACGTGCCTTTAATCTCTGAATTAAATTGTTCTTATAAATTAAATTATCCATAGGTATAAATATGACATGTGAGGTGTGATCACAAAATGCATTGAATGTTTAAATTTTTAAAAATATTACATAGAAGACATATTGCTATTACTCCCTCCTCAAAATACTCTTCCTTACTTGAAACACACTTATCCCGTCACTCTTGCCACTTTTGAAAGCATTTCTGGAAGTCATCTTTCATGAGTGGCTTTAGTTGCACTGTTGTGACTGACTTGACATCTTGAATTGATTCAAAACTTTCACCTTTTGTCGTCATTTTGACTTTGAGTAAGAACCAAAAGTCACATGGTGCAAGGTCTAGTGAATAAAGCAGATGAGGTTACAATGTGAAGTTTTACGAGCCTACCTTTCCACTGGATGGCACTAGGAAGCAGTATTCGCCATATTTATGATCAAAACTTACAAAGACTTTCAGGAAAGAGGACATGCAGTAGCGCCAAAATAAGTGGCAAGAATGATAAGTGTGTTTGAAGTGAAGAAGAGTATTTTGTGGGGGTTAATGACAATGTGTCATTTACAGTAATAAATATGTAGTTTTAAAGAATATAAACACAAACCATATTTTTTTATCGGTCCTTGTAGATAAGAAAGTACATGGTCATTAAACAATGATACTGAACATAATTATGAATTCATTCTTCTCACTGAAGTTAGGCTAAATGGAAACTTATCATTATAATAACATCAAGAAAATAAGCACTGTACTAATAAATATGATAAAAAACCTGAATTTTTGTTATCAACTATTATAGTGAAATTGATATAACTTGCAACTAAATAATAGAGCATACATTAGTTTCAGTTACTTGACATAAGATAATCAGAAAAAATTTCAAATGATTAGGAGTTTAAAATAAGCATTTCTAGATAAGGTAGATTCTGCATTCCAAAATCTCGAACTATCAGGTGTTTGCAATTATCACTGAGTTTGAGTTTCTTTATTGAAGAATTATGGACAGTCACACTTTTGTGACTTTCACACAGTCCATGCGCTCCTTTGATATTTTTATATGTAATTTTAATTTCTTAATAAACATGTTCCTGTTTTCTTTAGGGTGTAAACAAATCTGAAATACATTGCACTAATTTAAAAAATTAAACCTTTAAATTACTTTCTGAGCTGGCTAACATAATTTAGTACAAACACAATAATCATACATTTACACAATCAACTACTAGCATCAATCTCTTTGTGTAGTGCTTCTTACTTTAAGTAAATATGATCCCATTAATTCTTTGATTTCACTGTCACATAAGATTTATATGGCAATTAGTACAAGTGATTTCCTATTTTTGCAGATTCAGAATATTAGATCTTGGAAAATTAATTTTCCCAAGGATGAACATCTAGTCAAAATTTTCATTAAGTTACCATCCAGATATTTTTCATTACACAATATCAATTTGTGCTTTTGCAAAACATTCCTATTTTTCAGTTATTTATTAGTAATTGTGTCATTTTAAATGTCATAAATTTTCACTCAATACATTTCACTGCAATTTTGTTAAAAGCAGTTTAAAGTGGAATAGAAGTAGAATACATGAGTTAAAATATGCATTTTTTGAATCAAATGTAAGACTAATTCTAAATTTAATACATACATGTTCTGTAGGTTTAGGCTAGGTATTTAGTAATTTAGCATACTTTTAATAGTTGGTAAAATATATATAACACAGTTTACTACTTTATCCATTTTTTTGTTGGCTGCATTGGAGTTTGAACCTATGTGCCCACCCTGAACCTCTTTGCTAGCCCTTTTTTATTTCTCCTTTTAAGCCAGGGTCTTGCTAGGTCACTAAGTTGCCTAGACTGGGCTTCAATTTTCCATCTTCCTGCTTCACCCTCTTAGAGTGCTCGGATTACAGGCATGTGCCGCCACGCCCAGTTCATTTTATCCATTTTTAACTATACATTTCTGTGGCAACAACTGCATTCAGATTGTTGTGCGACCATCGGACCAGCACTGCCATCGCCTTGGAGCATTTTTATCTTCCCCACCTGAAACTCTAATATCAGTAATATTGTATGTGTCATAATATTGCTGTGAATAAGATTTAAATGAATAAGAAATTTTGCCAAATATCTCCTACGCATTGTCACATTTAATCTATACTGTGACATACATAATATTACTACTAATATTAGAATTTCATTTATTCAAGGTTAGATGATTAAAAAGGTGGTAAAATAGAGGTTAGGTGATTAAAGACAGGGTAAAATAGAAAACAAATGATAACATGGCTTGAAGAGTAGCATATACATTAAAAGTACATGTACTGCAAAGAGCAATTCTTACAATTGAATAGAAATAAAATAAAAATAGAACCACAGATACACAAACTATAAGCTTTAAATGAAAATTTGAAAAAATAATTGAAAGCATAAAACCTATTCTTGACTAAATTCTCAATCCTTGTTCAGATTTTAGCATACTGAAAACTCCTAAGTGATAAAAGAAGAAATTAAAAATCAGTAATTACATGTAATACTCCACAATAAATTAGAAACAAGACATAATTTATATATATGGAATACTGAGCCTAAGAACCCATAACATACATCTCATACAAGTCCACAGAAATGTTTACCAGATTGCCCTGTTGCTGTGAAATAGAACAAGCCTCAAATTATTCAAAAGATATATTTTTTAATAGAGCTGGTGAATTTGAAGAGTCTATAACAGTTGAATTACAACAAAGGATTTGTATCCACTTCATCAAATCAGCGAGCAAAACAGACAAAAAATACATAGAAAAATGGGCAAAATACTTGAACAACATTTCCCAAATAAACTTGACCAGAAGATTTTCAACCTTATAAGAATCAAAATATGTAATACCACTCTAACCTCTAAACTGAAAAAGAAAGACAATACACAAAACAATGTATTGATTTTGAAATGAAAAAATTGGATCTTTAATATACAGGATTGGTTGTGTAGATGGTATGATCACTGAGAAGAACGTGTGAAATTTATTTTACTTCCCAAAGCTAAACATTATTTATACATAATGCATATAATTTGCATGAACATGGATACGAGATTGTTTTTGCTTGTGCTCTAGAATATGAACTTGTTTGGGAATGTTTTCACCTTACTTTGTCAGTGTGAAAACATGTTTTTTCCTTCCCTCCCAGAAATGTCATGAAAATGTTTAAAACTTATTTTTGAACATGTTGTTTTCGAGAAAATTTAAAGAGCGCAAAACAAGTTTTTACCTGAAAAATGTGTAACGTAAACAAGATATTTGCATTTAGAAGAAAGCATGAGGAAGTAATAATATGGATCTATGCACTGATGCCTGGTTCCTGAAATCCCCAGTTCCTTAGTAAAAGTTTTAACATTATGGTTTGTCTACTCACAGGACCACCAAATGTTGAGCATAAAGGTTCGTTTCCCTTTGTCTACCCCAGAGAATCAGAGTCTGCAGATGGTAACTTGCTAACAGCAAAACAATTCTAATGTCTTTTTAGACCAGGAAAAGAAAATATTTCTAGTAGCCTAAACTGATATAACTACTGCAATCACAGATGGCTGTGATTCAGTGAGAAACTGATCATTTCAGATTTGAAGGTTTCCCTAATATTAGCCCTTCGTCTTCCTTGGTTTATTTCCTCAGATTATTGAATAAAAATAAACATAAATGTTGTACGAAACAAATGTCTGCTTCTCACCAGTAGCGCTTATTTGTACTATTTGCCTTTTGGTGTCTTAAACCTAAACTGAGAAATCACTCAGCGTTGATAGACAGAAAAGTAGAGCACAGAATGTAGCCAAAATAGAAAAAAACTTGTGTACCAAATGATAACCCATGTGGTCCTAGTTTTATAATTGTCTACCTGGGATAAAGCATGATGATTAATGGATCTCCATCAGCTGGAGCAAGGATTAAAAAAAAAAACCAAACCCACACATCTAAAACAGAAGGAATCCCCAAAACATGCCATGAGAATGCAGCATTTGCTCGGGTAGACCTGCAAAATTTGAGGAAGGATATTGCCAAGGGTGAGGAAAGTCAGAACAGCTATGGCTGCTACTTAGTATTTAAAATACACTAGTTTTCTAGCAGGAAAAAACTAAATCTGAAGATGACAGATAGGATTAAAAATTAAAAGCAGTAGTTGTGAATAAAAATAATACCAAGTTTATAGTGGGATGTTTAAGAACTGGAAACTAATGGCTAGGTTCTAATAAAGTCATAAAGAATCATAACAACAAATACTAATAAACACATTGGGAGGATGTAATGAATGTATTAATCACCACAATAAAGATATAGAAAATTTCTTTGTGTAGAAGTAAGAAATTAAAATGAAAATAATGAGAACAGTACCATCAAAACCAAACTAAATTGTGTAGTGTTCTAGCTGCTGTAGAAAAAAACATTGAGGAAAAGATAGACACCTTCAGAATGGCTGAAAATATGGCACAGGATGAATATTTTGCACTTGAAATATAAAAAAGAAAACATTATATATATGTACACATACACAGATGTGTGTGTGTGTGTGTGTGTGTATAGACCTGTGTATTCAGCCACTATTTCTTAGGATATATAGAGAAAAATATCTTCAGATTTGGAGTGGATGGAGTATCCCTAAAAACAAGATATGAATAATATCTATAAATGATATGAAATAATATTTGGATATAATAATAGTGATAAATTATTCAATAGACTAAAGGGAGGATGAAAAGAAGAAAATGCTGCCTATTTAAAGCATTTGACATATAGAAACTTGTATAATTCAGATAATCAGAAAAGTTATGAAAGCCTTAGTGGAAAACTAAGGTTTATAAATTGGAACTCAAAACTAGACCAAAACAAAATGAATCTACCAACAACAACAACCAAACAAAAATACACAAGAGAAAAAATAAAATGGAGTGCACTCTAGCTTTCATGGGAGGAAGTCACCTAGACTCTCCCTTTAGGAAATCTGGGACCTAACGAAGTAAGAGTCCCAGACGCTGGTCATGTCAGAGGACAACTGTCTCTATACAACCATGACAGTTATGTATAAATCTAAAAATCATAAAAAAGAAAGTCATACATAAATATGTTTGAGAGATATTGGGTCAGAAGGAATTAAAACTCTAGAGCAAAAGGGTCTTTCAGAATGAAGTATGGTTTCCTGAAGAGGAATAACCAGGAAAAGGAAAAATGCAGACAACTTTTAAAATAGTCATTAAGGAAACATAAAGTTGTAAACACTCTGATTTATAAATACATTATAGCAAGGACACTATTTGAAGAAAAATGTTGAAAAAATTGAGAATAAATAAAATTTAGCAGAGCATGTAAAACAGATTGAACTAAATGAAATCTTGATGTATTTAACACCAGACTAAAGTGTAAATACTTGCAATATAAGAGAAGCATAGAAAATATATGATAATACAATATCCTTTATAAGAATCCCTCATTAAGCAAACGGCATTCCCATATAACTCTCTATTTGGCCATAGATACAACCTTATGGGGGACAGAGATTTACTGTCAATTTTAGGAATTTAAAGTCACAGAAGTAGTGGAGCTACCTCATATTAAAGGAACAGTGACAGATGATATTTCCAGTTGCCCCTAAAAGTGCTTGCCAATAATCCAGTTTTTTTTTTTTTTGTCCCGGGAATTGAACTCAGGGCCCTGTGCTTGCTATGCAAGCACGCTAACCACTGAGCTAAATCTCCAGCCCCAATCCATTTGAACAAGACTGATTTTGCAGTACTAGTAGTCTAGTAGCACAGAAGAATCCCATTCATTCTACCTTCACGAAGAGAGGGGCCTTAGACACAATTACTAGACTAACACAGGGTATATAACTGGTCTGGTAACTGTAAACAATGATACAGACGGAATTTAGGACTTTAAAGAATTGACGAAAATATTTTATTATCATTATCACAGTGAAGGTGGAAAATAAAGAAGAGATAGTCAAAAACAAACAAACAAAAAGAACGAGTAGTTGCCTGGCTATGAAGATGTGGATAGTATATAGTACAAATGTAGGTAAAACTAGCACAAAATATAATTAAATTCTGAAGATCAAGCCTTGGGAAGTTAATTTACAACTGCATAGATAGTGACAGGACTCAGGAGATTTACCTAATTCCAGAGGTACATGTTTCCATTTTAAGAGAAAATGAGGGCAGGACCTAGAAGCCATCTCTAGATCTTAAAAATTTGATGTGCCACGCTTTTTCTTGCCCTTGGAAAGATGTATTTATGGTCCTAAAGATTAGAATGAAAGAACAAGATTTTTTTCTAACCACATCTCAAAGAGCGAAAAGTATTTTTTCATTTTATTTTTCTCATATGTAAGCAGGGAAAATCCATTTTTGTGTGTTCATTGACTATGTTATGGACTTTGTATAAGCTATTTCACTTGGTGTTCATTGTATCTCCCTGGGGATAAGAATATGAACACTCTAACAAAGTACGTATTCGTCATCTGATTTTAATAGAATAAAGATAATGAAATGGAACACTCTATGTGTAGATTCAAGATAAAATTAATGAAGATGAACATTACAAGCGCAATAAGAATCCTGACCAAAATGTAAAGGCAGACAATATTGTTTAAGCATAGTGGACAGGTCCTCAGGAGTACATACCACCTAGTACGTAATAATTGTGACAAATCTACTTCAAACAGATTCATATTTTTCAGGTCAAGGGTTTGATGAAAGTGAAGTCTCAAGTCACTAAGTCAAATGCAGGTATTTATTTCAAAGCTAACATAATTCAGAATTGGACTAACAGAAATCGTATCACATGGAACTTGTACCCTACATTTTAACCACAAAACAAAGAATAGAGAAGAAAAATAGAATGTGAAAAGTGGGTAGAAATAAAAAATAGTATTGAAAGAAATTAATAGAAAACTGATATAAGCACAATCATAGTTTTCCAGGTAAATTAAAAAATAAAAAGTACACATTTAGCTGGAGGTGTAGCTCAGATGGGAGAACTAATGATTAGCATGTGCAAGGGCCTGGCTTCAGTACTTAGCACCATTAAAATAACAACAACAACAACAAGAAAGCGAGGCAAAAATTTGCTTCCCTGATACAGGTGGCTATATTCCCAATTCTCCCCCTGGAATAATTCCACTGTAAAATTTAGATCCACTTAATATCCATATCTAAGTATCTCTATATGTAAGGGAATAAAGGACAAAAGTGCTGTATGATATCTGAGTTGGTGGGACAGAGAAAAATGTAATTCCTGTGAAAAAATATTCTACATAGTTTTCTAGATAAGTCATGATATGGAAAGAGTAGATTTACTACTATAGCTATTCTGATCTCTCGTGGAAAATTTTATGGAAATACTTGGCTAAATCATCTAGTTAGGGAGCTCATTCTTTGTATTTTGTGCACCATTAACATAATATTCCTCTACTCCATTATCGATTTCCAAGTCAAGAGTTACTACAACTCTTCGAACAATGACTATCAAATACTATAAAAAAAAGTTCAACAGGAATAGATGCAATTTTGGAAAATTTGCAGTCGATGTTAGGAGCTTGTTACCTTATGAAAACCTAAGAACACTCGTGTTGGATATACACCCCAAAATAAATGTTACCATAGGAAATCAAACTTAGTATATCCCAGATATGCAGTACCCGAAGGTAAATTTTAAAAATTGATTACACATTTGCTCTTGACTCATCAGAACAAAAGCTGTTTAATTTATTTAACAATAAATTGCAAACCCAAATTAGGCAGGTGAATTTTAGGAGATTCAGCAACAAGAAGTGATAAAATACTCAATTCAGTAAGACAGTCTTAATGATACCCTAAAAAATGTGGCTAATCTGAACTAAATTAGTATTTGAATTAAAATTATCTAAATAATATAATTCACCTATTCAAAAACATTCTTTTAAGATCAGAAATATCTTGAACATAATGTTAAGTCCTTTCAGACTCTGTACAAATTGCAAGACTTTCAGATAAATTTTTTATGAAGCACTGGTGTGGTTGCTGTACAGGATAAATCTTTGGGTCCATGGAAATTCTGTTAATGAGACTGTTAAGGAAATTATACATAATAACAAATGCTGGCGGGGCTGTGGGGAAAAAGGAACCCTCCTCCACTGTTGGTGAGAATGTAGATTGGTCCAGCCACTGTGGAGATCAGTGTGGAGATTCCTCAAAAAACTACAACTAGAGGTTCTATTTGACCCAGCTTTTCCTCTGCTTGGCATCTTCCCAGAAGAATTAAAATCATCATACCACAGCGATATATGCACGACCATGTTCATAGCAACACAATTTGTAATATCTAAGTCTTGGAAACAACCTAAATGCCCAACAACCAATGAATGGCTGAAGAAGATGTGGTTTTTCTACACAATGAAGTCCTACTCTGCCATAAAAAAGGATAAACTAGAGACATTTGTAGGTAAATGGATGTACCTCGAGAACATACTCTTAAGCAAAACAAGTCAGACACTCTTGAGTACACACAGAATTGTTTCTCTGATATGAGTAACCATAAGGGTAAATAAAGTCAGAGAGGTGTAATAGATATATAAAATGAAGATAATATTGAAAAGAGAGGAGAACTAGAAAGGGGGAAGGGGAGAAAGAAAGAAGGGAAAAAGGAAAGAAAAGGGAAAGGGAAAAATGGGAAATATAAATAAACCTGCTATAAATAGGGAAGGGGAGAAAAGAAGGGTGGGGTGGGGAAAAGGGGAGAAAACCAAGATACACCATGTACAGGTACAAAATAACCATGATAAATGTGACCATTATGTTTACAATGTACCAATACACATTCTTGGTAAAAAAAAAAAATTAAAAACACATATGTAAGAATAATTTATCACTTTTAAATTATTAAGAAAGGATAATAAACCTTAAATGAAGATCAAGTGGTAGATCAGTGATCTGGGAGAGAATACCAAGGGAATATGGGTGAGGTGGAATACGCATGAGACATTATAAGGATAGGTTGTGCATTTGTGATTTGTATATGAAGTTTTAAAAAGTGCTTTATCCTCTGCTTCCTTCAAATAAACTAGCTTTGAGAGTGTTTTCATTATACCTTGCCAAATTTTAAATGTGTTGTTCTTAAGCAATGTTTTAAACGTGTTTATGTAAAGTCTGCTTTTGAACATATTGTTTTTGAGAAAAGGTAGAAAAATGAAAAGCATGTTTTCACCTTAAAAGTTAGTCATGTCCACAAAGCGTTTCATTTTGAAAGAACCCTTGGGATTTAACTGAACACTGCTAGTGCTTAGATTCTTGGTTGCTGTAAAAATTTTAAGACTGGGGCTAAACCAAACGTATTATCATTGATCATCATTTATAGAGCATCCTTGCATCTCTCACCAAGAACAAAAGTAAAGTTTTTTTTGTTTTGTTTTGTTTTGTTTTTACTTTCAGACTGAGGCAAGAGATCAGGAAGATATTTCAAATTCTTTGTGCAGATCAGAGGAAGATATCTTACTAATAGAAGTGAAACTGCTCAAGTAACAGTGGCCCAAGCAGTGACAAACTGTTTCTGATAAGGTAGTGTGTTTCCATGACTTCCCCATTAGCTCAAGCCTCACTTACCAGGTTGAAGGAAAATAAGCATCAGTATAGTACACTGAGTGTATATATTTGAGGGACTCATTAATGGTCTTGACATTTTCAGTCACTTAGCATTCCATTCCTGAGGGTATTATCTGAACCATTAATAGAAAGAAAATCAGCAACATTTCTCCTAGCTATATGTGCATATTCACTAAAACATATGCTAATAGCAGCAATTTTCTTAATAAGCCAGGGCAACCTACATATTCATCATTAGGAGAGTGGATTAGAGCATGGCGGTATAGTTTATACTGTGGAATACTACAGAACAATGCAAAGCAACAAATTGAATGCTAATATTGAGTGAAGGAAGCCAAGCACAATTTTATATAATGTATGATTTCCTATGCAGCTTTAAAAACAAGTGGAATTAACTGACAGTGTTACAAATCAGAATAATGGTAAGTGTTGGTGTGGTTGCTGAGTAGAAAAGGCATGATGAGTTGGTAGCTGTATTCTGTTTCTTAATCTTCAAGTGAGAGAAATGGCTTTCACTTTGTGAAAAAACATACAAAAATACAATGTATGCATATATTCATATGGGCACAAATATACACAGGGTCAATAAAGAATTTGCTCAAATACTTACGGGTATATTTTATTAGAGCAATTATGCCTTTTGCTATTTCAGATGACATTTACTGAAGAGAATCATAGTTTCTCAATAATATACATTACTTCCTATTTTGTGTTTTTAATTAAAATGTGTCAACCAATCCAGGAAACACCAGGCAACTTTTATGTAGGAAAATTTAATCCATTTTAAGTTTCATTTGTTTAAATGTTTACTTAATAGCCGCTTTATTGATTTGTGTAACATTGGACAGCAAGTAATATTAAGGAAGTGGCTGTGTCTTTTGAATTTTACATTGTCCATTAAAATCTCTGGTGCAGTGTAAACATTCAAAAATATGTGTTTATGTCTAGCCTGATATAATGCTTATTATTTGTTGTAAAAAGATAATCTCATTCATGCATGTATCACAATTTGTTATTATTTTAGTTACCTTTTATTAGCGTATATTTGCAATACCTAGTAATTACATTTATCTTGTGGAATTGGTCCATTTACATGTCACATCTTGATCATTTTTACTTCCCAGGGATAAAAGTTTAATTTCAAAAATAAAAGCAGGTTTCATAAAGGAAATAATACTACATTTAGGTACAGTAGTTTATATCAATATTTAAATATGTTCTTTTCAATATCATCACTTTTCTTACAATGGCTTAACTTAAAATGTTCTTTAATAATAACGTTTTTTAAAGTAATCATGAAGTTTTATTCTTCAAGAGAAATCAGACCTAAATTAGACACAGGAAAGCAAAGAAACTATTTTCTAACTTATTTCTTTAAAGATTATCGTTTACTTTCACAGTATGAACACATAAGATTTTCATCATTAATAGGGTGTTTTGCCTAACCGTGATTCTTTGATAGCACATTTACTTCCTCTTAAACTACTGAAAATCTCTTTTCTTTTTCACTGTGCAGTTAGCTTTAGAGAATAGTTGGTTTCATTTTGGCATGTTCCTACATGCGCACAGCACATTTTGATTCTCCCTTCCTTATTATCCCCTTTTTCTTTCCTCCCCTTTCTCCTTCATCCCTTTTCTTTTATCCAGTATTCTCTCTTCTACTTTCATGTTTTCTCTCTTGTTTAGAGTCTCCATGTGAGAGAAAATATGCACTATTTCATTTGCTTAGTATAAAATCTAAGTCATTTCCATTGTTCAGTTCTCTTCTCAAAAGCATCACCCAGATTTAGCTCTATCAACTATTAGACTATTCTGAATGATACTTTTTTCTAAAAATGTCGAGAAGATAATTGGAAATTAAAATCAGACATTAAGGGAATAACATGCTTAATTTTTATTAAGCTATTTGATATCCTTCTGCTTTTTAAACATCTGCATTTTCATAGTTATAAATCTGAAATAAAAGCATATTTTTCTGGTTAAAATTATGTTTTTTGCAAGCAATATTTTAAAGTTTTACGAGAGTAGTTAAAATTGAGCTTGTTTATCTCCAGATCTCAACTGTTTGAGCAAAGTAGAAATGATGCATTTAATTTGGGCAAATGGTAATTTCTATTTCTTGTTCTATAAGCATCTATTAAACAATCATGCAGAAATAAAATGTAATTGATGTCTTTTAGAATGAATTGTTTTTTCAAACAATTTAAAAATATGGTTATAGTTACAGACCAACATGTAAGCAATTATGAGATTTATGAATCTACTGACAATCCTTTAGCATTAAGTCATTTATATGTTGATGAAGTTTACTAATGTTTTGGAACAATCAAACTGACAGTTATATTACTTAAAGGAAACAACTTACTTATTACTATACAGACATTCTAGTATCATTAATTCTTAATTAATGGCAGTGACAACTAAATATTTTTAGTCATTAACAGTACAGCCAAATATATGACATTATTTTAGGTGGTACATAGAAGTGATTGTTCTCTATGGATTAATTTCTGAAATACTGCCATCTTGTGGTGTCCTTTGCAGAACATCAGAGTCACATTTATCATAGGGACTTTGGATGAGAACAAACTTGTCCTCTAATGAGATAAATAAATACAACTAACTGAATACCCTGGAAACCTGGAGAATAAGAATAACCTTTAACCTAGCAATTATGAAACACCCCTTTCATACTCCCCTAGACAAAGAGTTCTAATGCAGTATCACAGGCAGAGAAGATAATTGTTTGACTGTACATTTCTTAGTAGGAAATAATTCAAAGAGAAATTCAATCAATGCTATTAATACTACCTAGTATTTTCTGAGTGTCTTAAATAGAAGATTTACACAGTAATTGACAAACAAACATAGGGAATGGTCACTTGGGATTCCTTTGGCTCTTGAGAAAGCCAGGTCTTATTTGCACTATGATTTGCATTATCAAGCTCCACGAGTGCACTTTTATTGTTACACAGCTGAATTATTTGATGCTCCAGAATCATTTAAGTGATGCCACTTAGTTACAGGATATAGATATTCAGCTAATACAAGCATGCACGTCTTAAAGCCTATTTTATCAATGAAACATGATTGTTTTGTATTTCTTTACTTATTCATTGGTTTGACTCCAAATTAAGCTCACTTGTTTCCAAAACAAAGTTAAATATTTACTGCATTTGAAGGTGGATATAGGATATTTGATGTGATTTGAAGATGGTTTGGAAGATTTTTCAGAAGTTTCTGGTAAAACTGTTGTCTTCATTTGGAAGTGGAAGGTTTGACATATTAATTCAAATGATCAATTGTGTTACTTTATGGTTAGGTTGTAAGGGTTCATGTGTTACACAAGCATTACATAAAGATAATGAAGATATTATGAAAATTCAGCCTAGTGAGGGAGTAGTTACATGGTCTTTTGCCCTAAGAGGTGCCTCGATCTGTAATGCATCGAGAGCATTTGATAGATTAAGAATGTCTGTAAACACTTTTAAAATCAGTTTAGGCTTCTTCTGGCAACTGAAGCAGAAGGAAGCATTTTCAAAGTGAGGCCAGAGTAAAATGCCCTCAGGCTTAGAGTACTGAAGCAGTTTTCACAAAATAAAAGGAAAACTCCTTATGAGACAACTTTGCCCTTGCTCTCAAGAGACTCTCTTTTTATCCTTTGAAGTGAAAATTAATGGAGTACTAGCATTGGACTCAACCTTGTAATAAACCCTGCTTATATCTTTACCAAACGTTCTGTTTTTCTCTATCCCAGTCCAAAAATTTCAAGTGCTTAAACTGTGCACTGTGAAACAGCAGAGAAACCTCAGTACTTTCCTTTGAACCCTTTACACTGTGACAGAATTCAAGAATATTACTGCTCTTCCTCATCATGCCTTCAAATGCTCAGTTTTGAAGTAATGGTTTTTAATAGGAGGAAACATAATGCTTTTGAATAAGAATCAATGTTGAAACGCAAGACCAAAGTATTTTTATCTGAATGGTAAACTTCCACTGATGCTCGTTATTGTTAATATTTTAGCTCAAAACAACTTTTGTGTACAATCTATAATGTGAAAAACAATTTCACAGATAGAAATGCAAGCATGGTTATGGATGACAAAATGAGCAAGAATATTAGCAACTAGGCCACCTGAATAAACACAGTTATTTTTACAAATAGAAAATAAAACTGATACACATATATTTAATATGAAATTCAGGCACATGGCATTAAATACATATGAAGAGATACTTTATTTATTTTCTTACTGTTATGTAATACAGGCACACGGTACCTGAAAAGTGGTCTATATTAATTAATTACATTAATATGTGAAATTATACATTGAGTTAAATACCCCAATTTATTAGTAAGCATGTCAATTACAAAATATTTTAAATGTCTTCAGTGCAATTCTTTTTGAAATATAGGTATATAATTATTTATTATGTAGACATTTATACATATGTTGCCATAACTTAAATTATATAAGTATATGTATACATATATAAAAACAAGCATGTGTTGTAGAAATGAAGTGGTTCTGAACATAAGTAAGATGATTAAAAACCCTATGTATTTGACAGAAGCCTAAACAAAAACTCAAGTGTGCTCTTTAATTATTAGATTTTATTTATTACTCTTTCAGACAGAATGGAAAAGATCTGCTGAATTTCATCCTTAACACTGATTACTTTTTGTTATTGTCGTTGTGTGTTTCTCAACAGCCCAATAGTGAGAAGAGAAAAAATTCTAGAATAATTCTCCTTTGTAATAAATGCAAATATAGGGGTTGGGGATTTAGATCAGTGGTAGAATGCTTGCCTAGCAAGTGCAAGGCCTTGAGTTCAGTCCTCAGCACCCAAAAATAAGGAAAGAAAGAAAAAAGAAAGAAAGAAAGGTATGACCTTAAATTATAACCTAAAACCTGCTTATATAGACATTAAGTGATGATTTGCAAACAAATAGCTGAAGAATAATAGTTCATTTTTCTAAATAACCATAACTAATCAAACTAAATTAGAATGATTATGAAGAATGTATTCATAGTACAAACATGTTTATTTGCCCTTACCCTGTAATACCAGAGAGAACATTTAAAAACTGAAGTAGCTAAAAATTGAGGATGGAAAAATATCATTCATTGAAATACTCCAGATATGTGAACTTTATTGAATAACTTTTTCAAATTAATAGGTATATTTAAATTAATCACTGAATTTCAAAAGTGTAAGAGTTTTTGAAATTTAAGATGAAATCGGACAGTGCAACAGACGCCCAAGGTCCACACACGCCTTGCACCTCACCGTCAAGTTCCCACCTTTTCAGTGTATAGTCTCCCATGTGGGCTGCGTAGAGCGTCTGTGTCGAGGGACAACAACTTCAAACTAGCAAACAGCACAAGTTAAGACTGGTACCTGTTGAATGTTCAGTAAGTAGTGAATGTTAGGTAGCATAAGGAAAGAACAGAGACTTAGCTTTTGATATACATCTTTTCATTAACATTGTTATGGTTGTTTAAAAAACTTAATGTGGTTGGAAAAATTTCAGTCTTTTAGTATACTATCTTTCTTCACTTAAATCCACACTTGTATAGTAACAGGGAGAAAGAGAAGGGGTGAAATCACAATTTAAAAAATTGGATACCATATGATTTTTTTCTCAGACCTCATTGTCTCTAATGTTAATTACTCTAAATATTTAAACTATTGTTTAGTGAATAATGTTTTATTGTCTAATATTCATTTAACTTGATTACAGTATCCATTTTCTTTCATTCAGTTCAAGAATAATACTTAGAATAACTTACTCTCATGTAATAATTATTTCTATTTGCTTAGATATTAAAGATTAGTAATATATAAGAATATTATTAATATGGCCCTTCCTTTAGTGCTTTCTTCTCCAAATACTGAAGTGGACCACAGCAGGGGCATGTGGAATAAGAAGAGGAAGGCTGCTTGTGAATATATAACTTGGTCAATAAACTGTGTTTCCTCCCGTCTTTAATAGTGAGTCAGTCTTTGGGATTTTTAGAAGTTAAACTCGGGGCCTTATGCTTGCTAGGCAAGCACTCTAACTGCTGAGCTAAATCCCCAGCCCTGGTGTTTATATATTTAATATCATTAATGATGAATTTTTTGTTTTACAATGGCTTTCCATAAATAAGGAAAAAGAAGTTTTGCATGTTCTGCTTAGTTATAAGTAAAATGGCAGTTAATAACTATTAATATGATTCAAAATGCTAACATAAATAATAGTAGCAAACAAAATATATAAAATATATGCTTTTCACTTACAAATTTTGAATAATCGCCACCAAAAACTGGTTATTATACAGTAGATAGAGTGGTTAATGTTATTGACCATCTGGTAAAACTAAATATTCTTTCCCTATTATTCGCTATTCTGTTTTGTAGATTAAAAAGAAATACAAAAACTTTGCAAGCTAAATTTAATTTTTTAAGTTTTCATCAAACTGAATATAATTGATTCATTTCTGCTGTTCTACCTAGTTTCAATTTCTTTTATGCACCTTCGAAATTTTTTTCCATCAACCTGGGCAATAACTGAGACTATATTAACATTACAACAGTATGTAAGTTAGTTTATATGACAAAATTTTTTTTTTATTTTCCCTAGCTAGGTGCTCTGTGTGTGTGTGTTTGCATGCACATGTGTCTGTGTGTTGTGAGTTTATGAGGTATGCATGGATTCAAAATGACTATCAACTTTATTCTTGCAGTAAGGTTCTAATCAATTAAGATGTATGAGAGAAGTTATCACAAAAAATCTTAAATAAATTGCAGTGTTGTAAGAACTTAAACCATTCCTTACATTTTTTGAAACAAATTGAAATCAATATAAAGTGGATAAGATACTGGAGAAAATCAGCTCACTAATGTTGAAGACAAAAATGAGAAAATACCCTAAAATGAAAAAGTCAACATAGGGTTCGGGATTTAGCTCAAGTAGTAGAGTGCCTGCCTAGCAAGCACAAGGCCCTGAGTTAGATCCCAGCACTGCCCTCCCCCAAAAGAAAAGGTCAATGTAAAATGACAAAAAAGACAATAATAGGAGATCTGATTCATGTGGGTAAGTTGTATGATAAATCTATGGATTAAACATCTTTATTTTATGTTCCTTCAATCAAGCTTTCTTGAAGATCAATTTTTTCTCTCCTGTTGACATGTTGGGCTTTTTCTACAACTGTCTATTCATGCTCACTAATAAGAATCCTATCCTTTTGGTAATTAAGATTCACTTTTTAATTACAATAAATTCACTGCATTCTAAACTATCACTTCAATCAGATCCCTCAATGCTTGGTCTTTCACTTCACCTGATACTTGATTTGTGGGTGATACACCCACACTTGGAAGGAGGAATAGCTGTATTTTATGCATCTTCCCTTTGCTGACTTATTATTTTGTTCCTTATCCTTTGTCAAGGGAAAAGCAAGGTGAATGGAAATTTAAGAGACTCATTATCTTTTTTTTCTGGTTTGAATTCCTATTTTAGCTTATCACAGAACACACGTGTGTTTTTCTGTTAGTTTCTTGCTATGGAAGATTCACCTGGTCACAATCGCTTACTAAGCACAACTTCCAGATATCGTTCTCCGCAGTGGTTACCACAGTCTGTAATTCCCTTCTGATCAAACTGTCGGGATGGAGCTTTGGTAAGAGAGCTCAAGCTTGGCTACGTGTGGTGGCACCACACAGCTTGTGGTACGGTCATATACCATTACCATTCTAACCGGAGGTCAAGGACCTCCATTTTGGGCCCCCCTCCACCACTCTATTACTTAGTTCCCAAGTAACATACGTTACACTCACTCACCACACTTAGTTCTCATAGTAGCCACATAGTGAGATATCTGAAATTTTGTAGGCATCTTCAAAAAAACATTAAAAGATTTTTTTGTTTTGTTTTGTTTTAACTTCTCATGACTTAGCTTTGGAAGGAAACACTCATTCTTTGTTTCAGGGAGAAAATGGGGAAAAAAAGAAGAAAAAGAAGGGAGGGAGGAAGGAAGAAAGGAAGAAAAAGAAAACAAGGAAGGAAGCAAACTCACAACTTTAATTAATACTTCTACTTCAATATGTGAAGTTGAATCAAGTTAATGTGCAAAAATGTGTTAAGGGCATATTGATACCCACTCATTAGTGTCCAGTATAGTATTTTGCATTATATGATACCACCTCAATTTTATTTATTGTTTATAAAAAATTATATTCCAACAAATTGGAATATCTTGAGGAAGTGGACAGATTACTAGACTGACACAAATTACCAAAGCTAACCCAAGAAGACACAGTAACAAGCAATAAAATTGAGGCAGTAATGAAAAAATCTAGCAACTACAATCCTCCCAAGTCCTGATATATTCACTACTGAATTCCACAATGCCTTTGAAGATCTTATATTCCCAATACCCTCAGGCTCTTCAAAGAAATGGAAAGGGACAGAGTGCTTCAGAACACATTTATGTAAGCCAGCATCACTCTGATCACAAAACCAGATAAAGACTCAACACTACAGACCAATCTCCTTAATGCATATAGATGCAAAACACATCAACAAGATATTAGTGTATAGAATGGAACACATCATCAAAAAGATCGTGCATCATGACCAAGTAGGTTTTATCCCAGAATTCCAAGGATGGTTCAACTTACGCAAATCAATAGATGTAAAACACCACATAAGAAAAAGCAAGGACAGAAACCCCCTGATCATATCAATAGATGCAAAAAAAGGCCTTTGATGAAATCCAGCACCCCTTCATGATAAAAACCATGAAGAAAATGGGGATAACAGGACAATACCTGCATTTGATAAACCCTGTAACAAACCAATGGCTAACATCATATTAAAGTGAAAAACTGAAAACATTCCCTGTAAAATCAAGAACAAAACAAGGATGTCCAGTATCATCTCTTCTATTCAACATAATAATCAAAACATTAGCCAGAGAAATCAGGCAGGAGAAAGAAATAAAAGGGATACACATCAGAAAGGAAGAACTCAAATTGTCATTAATCAGAGATAAATAATATTCTACATAGAAGACTCAAAGAATTCCACCAAAATTTTTCTTATCATTAATTACCAACTTCAGTAATGTAGCAGGGTACAAAACCAACACACAAAAATCTATAGCACTTGTGGGCACCCAAAATGAACTCATTGAAAAAGAGATTACGAAAACAATAGCACAGTAGCATCAAGAAAAAATAAATATCTAGAAACAGTTAACCTAAGAAAGAAAGTGAAAAGACCTCTACAAAGAAAAGTACATTAGCCTGAAGAAGGAGATTGAGGAGGACATCAGAAAATGGAAGGATGTCCTGTGCTTCTGGTTAGGCAGAACCAATGTTGTTGAAATGGCCCTGTGTACTCCCAAAACTGTTATACAGATTCAATGCAGTCCAAATTAAAATGCCAACAGCATTGTTCACAGCACTAGAGAAGACAATCCTAAAATTAATATGCAACCAGAAAAGATCCGAAATAGCCAAAGTAATCTTAGACAACCAGAATAAAGCAGGAGGCATCACAGTACCTGACTTCCAGCTATACTGCAAAGCAATGGTGCCAAAAACAGAATGGTAATGGTACAAGCGGACATGTGGATCAATGGAACAAAATAGTGGATAAAGAAACATCCCCAGAGACACTCAACTATTTGATCTTTGACAAAAGAGCCAAAAGCATGTGTTAGAGAAGAGATAGTGTGTACAAAAATGTTTACACTATCTGTTTACAGAAGATTAAAGCTGCATCTGCACCTCTCATTCTATATAGATCAAAGATCTAAACATTAAAACAAACACTGAACCTACTGAAAGATAAAGTAGGTAAAATACTTGAAGTTATAGGTGTGGGAAAAGATTTTCTAAACAGAAACCCAAGTGCGCTAGAAATAACAGCAAAATCAATAAGTGGGATTACATCAAATTAAAAAGCTTCTCTACAGCAAAGGAATCAGTTAGTAGAGGAAAGAGATAACCTACAAAATGGAAAAAAAAAAGGTTTGCCAGGTATTACTCAGACAGAGGGCTAACATCTAGAATATATAAAGAAATAAAAAAAATTAGACCACCTAAAATTAAAGGTCCAGTCAAAAATGGGCAAGTGAAGTAAACAGATACTTTTCAGAAGAGGCAGCACAAATGGCCAACAAACATGGGAGAAAATGGTCAACATCTCTGGCCATTAGAGAAATGCAAATTAAAACAAAGCTAAGATTTATCTTACACCAGAAAGAATGACAATCATCAAGAAGTCAAAGAATAACAAATGCTGGCGAGGCTGCAGTGGAAAAGGAACCCTCCTACATTGTTCTACATTGTTGGTGGGAATGTAAACTAGGACAACCATTATAAAAATCAGTAGTCTCCTCAAATAACTAAAATTAGAAAGTCCATAGATCCACCTATTCCCCTAGGACTCTTCCCCAGTGGGCTAAAGACATCATATTACAGCAATACATGCATGCCATGTTTATAGCAGCACAATTCATAGTAGTTAAATCCTCAAAGCAGCTCATATGCCCATCAACAGACAAATGGGCAAAGAAAATATGGTATCTATACCTTATGTAATACTACCCAGCCATGAAGAAGGATAAATTCAAGACATCTGTAGGAAAATGGGTGTGCCTGGAAAATATAATGTTGAGTGAAATAAATCAGACAAATAAGCTTAAGTAGTGTGTGGTACCTCTCATTTGAATAAGGCAAAGTACAAAGAGCATAGTAACGGATGGACAGAGGAATAAAGGGGCAGATCTCTTGCAAATGGAAGGGTTACAGAAGACTTTGAGAGTGAATAGGGGGTGGATAAGAAGAGCCAAGCGATGCCATGTACAGGAACCTAATAACTTCAGTGGATGTAAACAATATGTCATAAACATGAGCTAAAAATAATAGCACAAGAATGAAAACGGGGAAAGGGGATTTAGAGGAGGAGCGAGGGAAGTCAGTGGGAAGAGAAAGTGGAATTTAAAAACACTAGCTGTATTATGTACATGTACCTACTCACAGAGATGAATGTGTACTTCATATACTGCAAATATATACTAATAAAACACAATCACACTAAAAAAGCCAAAAAAGCTATATTTGGAAATATTTAGTTAAATTTTAATTGTAAAACCCCATTCCTCTTTCAAATAATGAATATTTTAAAAAATGAATGTCATTCAGGCTAGAGGCTGGATCTTATGATTACACAAATCTCACTAATTACACTTAAGGAAATCATAGACATATTGACTATGTAAATATAAAAAAAGGAAATTCTTTGTATTTTAAATTCTGAATTAAAAGATAAAGTTCTTTCAGAGAACAGCAGAATTTCACTTTTGTTTTAAATCATTTCTAATGAGTAACCCTTGGTATGTTCTTTCCTCTGTAGGCATTTTTCAACATGTAGGACTTGTTTTTTTAAAACATTTGCACAAAGTGAATTTTACCAGAAACTATAGAATCCATTGGATAACTAAGTCTGTCAAGGATTCAGTTATCCAATCCTACTTTGCAATAAAGGAAAAAATAAAAAAAAAAATACACAGTCTTTCTTTGGCCATCCATGTCTTTTTCCCTTAAATTAAAGAACAGTTACAGCAAAAAGGAATACGGATATTTGTCCATTCATCAGGTAAATCTCTATGTATTTGCTATGCTTGGTAACAAATGTCTTCAAAGAGTAGATAGCAATCTGTAACTCCTGACATCCTCCTTGAAATGATTCTGCGTCAGTTGCCATTGTGGAACTCTTACTTCCACCAAACTTGCCAGTATATCTGGACTGATTTCTCAGTTGGCCACAGGAACCTTGTCTTTATCTCATAAATGGGATGATATCAGTGAAATAAAACGACATCCTAAAAAGTATGATGTGGGTGAGTTGTGAAGAATTTACCAACCATTAAAGTGATAAATTCTTATAAAACTGTGTATGCGTGTGTGTGTGTGTGTGTGTGTGTGTGTGTGTGTGTGTGTAGAAGTGCTCAAATGCAAAAATCAAATTTACATTCATTCCGCTTGTTCAGAGAAGGTATATAAAACCAATGGAGTCATTTAAATTCTTTGTCTTTCTCATCCCTGAATTCTGTATTCCTTCAGTTATTTAACTCAAGTCCCAGGGGCTAGAAGACTGCCAAAAAGTATAATATTTCTGGCTCATGGACCAAGGACAATTCCCAAAATTAGAATATATTGCAAGTTGTTTATTATAAACATGAAGACACTGAAATTCCATTCACTGTGAAACAAATTGAAATACAGTGCATTTGAAGTTAAGCATTGCAGTTTCAGCTGTTGTAGTCAGCTAGTTTGGAGTGGGCAAAATTTTAATAAGTATATCAAAAAGTTGATTCTTGCTGTTTTCTATTGGCTGTCAACAGCACCTATTTAACAGAACTCTCTGTTTTAATAGAAAATTTAATCATTTTGATTTATTGTATATTCAAATAAGTATATCACTCTCATGTAAATATACTCTGCCCTCAGTGAGTGTTTATTCTATGTAATTAGGAAAAAGCAGACTATCTTTGTGACTTTTACAAGGACACTGCAAATTAGTATATTAAGTATGTATTTTAAGATGCTTGGTTTATGGTCATTTCCTGTTGAAGTGATGGGTGACAGTACAATTAAATGAAGATATCCTGAGATTATTTTAATACATTGCTCCTTCTAAGTCCTAGTGACTAAAGAGATTAAACACCAACAAAGCAACTACACTTACACATGAAATCATTTTTCTAGCTGTTTTATTTCTTAATAAAACAGCTAGCTGTTTCTTGTATCTCCCTAGTTGCTAGTGGCAGGACATCCAATTCTCACAGCTTGATCAATAACAGAATTCATTATCTTGGTTTCTAAAGAATTCTACACATAATTGTAGCTCCAGTGAAATGGATCCTTTGCTTAAGCAGTACTTGGGATTGGTTCTCTTGATTTCTTCACATTCCTGTTCGGATTGACTTTACTGTCAGTATCTACCAGCTGGCCTCCATTTTATACATGTTAATGTAACCAGTGTGGGGTGGGGGCACAGAGCTTCCCTTTGTCTTATAGACTTTAGTAAATCACTTTAGATTTATTTTGATCAGAGAAACTCAGGTCACAGGCCTGTTGATGCTTCACCAGAGAAAGGCTGGAGTCTCTTGGGCCCAGACTGGCATTGATGATCCACATCTATTGTTCCTTCTTTGAAGCCACATGAACCAGAAAAGGAAAGCCTGAGATATATATATCAACAAACAAAAATTGGATAATTTCATCATAAGAAGGTGGTGTGGAACCTGGATAGAACATATGTTGAAATATATGAATAATAAAAGCAAAAACAAAGAATTATATGGAGTTCACACATTCCCATTGACTATATTAAAATACACTATCACATATCAAAAAGATTTTTAATAATCTTTTCTAGTCATAATATCCAGATTCAAATCCATAATATTGGGGTAATTTTCAGCCCAGATACGAGTTAATAACATCTCTTAACTTTTAAGTAAGTTACATACTTATTGAGCTAGAAAAATTACACAAAACTATAAGAAGGAGAAAATAACTTTTTATTTGAGAGAAAACAGAGTATTATATAATTTTTATGAACTCATAGCTCATGTATCTTAAAATATAGAAAAAATAACTCCTTATGCTTTTGATGAACTAAACTTTTAGTTATTGTTCTGTAATTTGTATCACTTTTACAGCCCTGTTTTTCCTTAACCAGATTGAGCATACCTAACATTAACACAGAAAAACCCCTTTTATTCTGCAAGCTACAATCTTTAGCAGCTAAGAACTTGTAACCATGGTTTGAGTGGTTTAAGATCTTTTGTAGATAAGGTTAAAAAATACAGCTTCCTTAAACCCTTGTCATAAGTATATGTCATAGATATAAATTTTAAAGATTGGTTTTCTTATGTCAGGTACCTAGTCTAATTAGATTTAAATTCAGTCTATTAAGGAATGCTAGAGATCTTACTTCCTTCTATTCTTTGGATCTAATTTTCTGTCTCTAAAGTTCTGTCTTTAATCGACAGGTTTCTGTTCTGTTTTTCTTCTTAGTTTCAGGTTGTATTTTCCATTCGGGCCACTGGCTCTTTGCTGGCCTCAACAATGGCCTCATGGGGTACAAAGGGGAAATACCACATTCTTCCTGCAATGATAAGCACAGCATTTATGAGAGAATTGCATTAAATAAGCCTAAAAAATCCAGTTTTTTCATAACATAATCATACAGATTTTTAAGAGTTGTCCTTTATTAACATTAGCTCAGTTTCCAGAACTCATCTTCTCCAACTCTACCAATTTCCAGGTTACTTGATTCAAACTAATCTTGTTTTATGAGACACAATAAAAAATGATCTGGTTTTGGGTTTTCCATATATTTTGAGAACATTTATTTTCTTAGCTCTAGAATTCTAGGAGACAGAACTTGAGACAAAAAATAAATGATTTTATTATGTTGCAGATGTAAGATTCCAAAACTGTAAAAATGAAGAAAAATAGAAGTGAAGTAAATGAAAGATGCATTATTTTGACATTCTCTCCCATTACTTTCGTCTAACCCTAACTTTAACTCTAACCCTGTTTTTTTTCAACAAGCATCTTTCAAAATAAATAACTAATATCATCCTATTGATAATTAAAATTGTTCTTGTTTATATATATATAATTTATTTTACTTTAATTATTTTAATTATGGCACCATCCTGTAATTTATATTTAACACACCACTTGGTTTTTAATGATTGTAGTACTAAAAGGTACAGTCCATTTCCAGAAAGGGTAGCTTAATACTAAGTTATAAACTTAAAATATGAAGTATGGCTCAGAGTGGTCACTTGTTTCATTCTTAACATGCTTACCAATAATGCCACCTTCATGGTTTTATTTGTGTCTTTCTATGACCTTACAATACTTTAAATCTTATATTCTGTTTCCAAAGATGACAGGGTTATAAAAATTTGAGGGTTTTTTTAACCTACCATATTTTCAAATTAAAATATCTACTCTAAGACAAATTGTTAACTTGGCAATATTAACTCCCCGTTTTAGAATTATTCTTGTGTTCTGTTGTTTGAATCTTTATTTGAATTACCAAGACTCTCATGACTACCATTTTGTATTATTTCAGATTTCTTCATGAGTATTATAATAGTTTGTTAAACAAGTTGGTTGAATTTATTACTGTTATGGTTTAGATCCAAAATGTTCCCCAAAAGTCTCATCCCTTCAGAGGTGAGGCTGCTGGAAGGTGATTGGGTTATGTGGGTGCTATACTCATCCCTGGATTACTCCACCCGAGAGTTCTCGTGCTGTCAGGAAGTGCAGCCTGGTTGGAAGTCTGTGTAACTGGGGATCTGATGTGGAAGGATGTATCTGTACCCTGGATGCCCCCTTTTCTCTCTGCTTCCTGGGCACCTCGAGGACAGCAGCTGTCCCCTGTGATGCCCTTCCACTATGCCATTTCTGCCCTAAGCCAGTCAACCTTAGGACAAACCCTCTGAAACCAAGAGCCATAATATGCTTCTACTTTACATAGGGTGTTGGATGTTTTGTCCCACTGACAGGAGGCTGACTAGTACAATTAGAGTAATGACCTTATAGTTTGAAAGGAACTGAAAGATTTAAGACTTACTTGATATATAAAGTTGATAGCATTACATAGTAGAGTAGGTAATTTCAAAAGAATAAAGAAATTATCAGCTATAACGGAGAATGAAAGTTTGAATAGTTTCATATGATTTAATCTAATTTACACACACACAAGTACATACATGCATGTACAGATATTAATTTATTCCATTATATCCAAATCTTATTTCGAAGATCCAGTTTAAATGAATATGGCTTTCAATTTTTACATCCATTAATTAAATTCTACCATATCACAATTATTTATTAATATTTTGAAATCCATTAAAGTCTGGGTATTATAGATGTTTGTCAGAATGACATTTTCTAATTTGATGAGAAAGCCCTATGAAGATAATTTAGGAGATGTTAAATCTAAAAAATAACACTTATAAGCACAGTATATGGTTTGCTATTCTAAATAGTTTCCCTTATAAATAACTCAATTGTATTTTAAATCACTATAGTCCATATATATTTTTGCTACATTTATAAAATTTGGTTCCTCATGTATTTACCTTATGTTACTATTGTTTGTTATTATTTTCTATAAGGAAAGATGCTAATTTATACACTTTATTTGTAGAAATCCTTATACTTTCGTTTTTCCTCTTTACTGTACAATTTTTAATCTGGATCATTATTTATTGGACTTTCGATAACATCTAGAAAAATCATTAAATGATAACAATAGCAATAGTAGGCTTTGTTACCTATATTTTAATACTTAATGAAAAATTTCAATTTTTTTTTTTTGCTTTTATACCTCCTCATCTCATTATTGCTCTTATGTTAGCTTTGTGTAAACAACAAGGCTCTCCCAAACTCCCTACTATTGTGAAGGATATTAAGTAAATTTTACCTCATTCAAATGTAAGCATTGGAACTTTTCCAAAGATTGATAACTTTCCGAAATAGTCTGTAGTATTTGTTAATAGCAGTGTCCAACTCTCATTTGGCCAATGTTTACAAACCATTTAACACCACTGATTCTGTATGTGATGTGCCAGAGCCACAGAACAATTTATCTAGAAGAGCAAACTATTTCTGGCCACACAGATCTTTCAGATAACTGGCTCAGAGTGAAGGAAAAAATAAAGATGGAAAAGTAGAGGCTATAAACTACCCAAGTGTGATAATTTAAGTGATGGAGGGGAGTATGTTTACAAACTCACAGAAATATATTTTGAGATGCGTTGACAAAACACAGTTTGGCTGAGGGGGTTGAAGGAATAACAGTGGAGCAAAGGAATTGTTTATGAAATCTGGGAAAGTTGGTGGCTATTCATTTACAAAACCTGAAAACCTGAAGCACATGATATAGAATCCCAGATGTGATAATATTAAGGCTTTTGACTAATATCAAAGAATGTCTGGTGATTAAGTCACAGAAATAATTCCAACTTTACAAAAATCATCAGGAGTTGTTGAAATCATCAGTTATAAGGTACACATGATTCTATTGGGAAAGGCTCTTTCTGTGTGTGAAGGGGCCAAATAGAGAGAAGGTACAATTGGTTTTATGGTGAACTGCATCACTATTTTAGAATTCCGTGAATAATATATAGATAAGAGCTATTTCTACAGAAATCCTAAAGGAATTTCAAAAGCGTTCAAAGAAGTCTGTATTATTAATTTCACAGATTCATTAGTTTTCTTTTAACAGATACATGATGTGTTTGTATTTTTCTTTTCTCTATAATAATAAAAGAGATCCATCTTTCCTTGCTCAAAGACATTTAAGAACACAGGAGGAGCATGTTCAAGATGATAGAGCACCAATCATTTTTAGAAGATCACAGATGTACAAATAAGACAAGACACCTTAAAAATGTCCTTATATTTGAAAGAGATGGGAAGAGAGGAAGGCAAATCAATTATAATACAAGTTTGAGAAAAGATGTCAAATGCAAAATGGAACAAAAATAACAAACCTTTAAATTACTATGACTACACAGATAATGTTTTCATTCTGTATTTCTGTATTCTACAACATGACAGTGGTTAATGTAGGATTTGTGAGAGCTTAAATGTGAACAATTTGGGGTACATCTTTCAGTTAATACAGAAACAAAAAGCAAAATTAAGTTGTATATGGTAATGGAGATTTACTTAGCTGAAGAAAATAGATCATAGTAAGTTATAAATGTCAAAAAGATGATACATAACACAAATAAAATAAAATAGTTGTATAGCTGAGACTATGTAATACTTTTCTATACTTTTCTTTCTTATTTTTCATTATCCTCTAGGTAACAATATTTTATGAAATTACTCCTGTAGAGAAAATAGAAAACCTTTTCTGTCTTCTATTTGGTTGATCAATTTTTTTTTTATTGTTGATAAATTTTATTTATCTTCAAAACGTGTACTGGTGACACAAACTCCGGTCATGACAAACTAACAAATTCACTTTTCCAGCTTACACAACTAAAAAGCAAGGTAAAGAGAAACAAGAGTTTTTGGACCCTGATAAACTGGCAGTAAAAATAGTCTCTGACAAAAAGAAAGGTAAAGGGATTAGCTCCAGAGTATTCCAAAACGCTGCCTGGATTGACTGAAAGACAGTTCCAGTTCAACGAAGGAAGTCTTCTGAAACGTGGAGGTAGCTTAGAGTTGGGGAGACAGATGTTGCAAGAAGTGTAGTGTAGAGAATAATTCTATACAGAGAACTTTGACCATATGTTTTGCTGGACGCTAGGCAGTGTATATTTGTGAAGAAAATCAACCTCAGCCAAACAAACAAAGCAAACTTCTCATAACTTAGTAGCCTGGCATAGCCACAGCGGAAAAACTTCTCAACATAATACAAATCATTTGAAATGACTGAGATATATTTATTTTAGTAGAGGGGGAAATTTACACCTCATCTGAGGACTATATTTGTCCCTAAGGCTTTAAACACAACAAAGGTTATGAACACATCTGTTGGGGTGCTGGGAATTGAACTCAGGACCTTCGGCAAGCTAAGCAAGCACTGTACCACTGAGCTGCAGCCACAGCTATGAATAGATCTTGAAAAGTCCAAATTGTTTTCTAATAACTTCATGGATTACACAAAAATGCTAAAATTATAAAATACTGTCTCCTCCCACTATTCTCAGCATCTAACTACATAAACTTAAAAATGTTGGCTGTTCAATTACCAAACATGTAAAGAAGTAAAGAAAGAAACTAATTAAAAGGCAAATTAGGAAATAATTCTAGATCCAGAAATAACACAAAGATAATAAAATTATTAGGCAAGGCAATTATAACAACAATTAAACAGATGTCAGTGTTGAAAAAAGTGGAGAAAACATGAGCATGACAGAAAAACAGCTGGAAGTATGCAAAATCATACATCAAACTTGGATTAAAATGGTAGAATATTAAAAACAAGTAGAATGATACTAATGGAAATTTAGACGCTGCATACAAATAGAAACTACCCAAAGTAAAACAAAGAAAACAGGGCAAAGAAAGCAAAACCAAACAAGAACTGAACTGTGTTTCATTAACGAGCTTTGGGCCAATATTAGGAAACTTAATAATTATGGAATTAGAGTTCCAGAAAGTGAAGTTCAGGAGGTATAAACTGAGGAAAACTATAAGAAATGTCAATCATGTTCAAAATTTGACACAAACCTTAAATCCACAGAACCAAAAATTTCAGTAAGTCCAAAATGCAAGAAAAATAAAAAATACACCAAGTGGCATTATACTAAAAGTATTAATACCAATGATAAAGAAAATCTTCAAAAAAAAAAAAAAAAAGAGAATCTTCAAAGCAGCTACAGAAGAGATATTGTCCAGAAGAAAGAGACATGTCTAGAAAAACAAAGGGTGTTGGAATCCTTTAGGAAATTAGATGAGTCATAAAATTGTGGAGAAACATCCTTTTGATTGTAAGGAAAAAAACTGACACTCTAGAATTTTGTATCGGGTGAAATATCTTTACAACATATAAAACCTGAAAAAACAGTATCTACATACCAGTATTCTAAAAAAAATTAGAGAAATTCCTTCACGTAGAAAAAAATGATACTAGAGTTTAAAGCAAAACTTATTTTTATAAGTTGATAACATGTAGAAGTAAAATATCAAGTTAATAACATATGTCATGTTGTCAGGTTGATAACCTATGTAGAAGTAAAATGAATGACAATGATAATACCAGGTCATGGAGAACCAAGGTACACTGTTGTATGCTTATACTCTATGTGAAGTGATACAATGTTGTCCAAACATCCCATGTAATCTTTAAAACTTGTACAGTGTCTTAGCTTTTTGTCACTGTAACAAGTATCTGAGAAATACAATTTCAAGGGAAAAAAAGTTTATTTTTGTTCAAGGTTTCAGAAGTTCCAATCCATGGTAACTTGGATCTGTTATTTCTGGTGCCCAGGTGAGGAACATCATGGCAAGAAGCAGAGAGCATGTGGTTGACAAAACGATTCACTTCAAGGAAGACGGGAGTGGGAAAAAGGGAAACAAAGAGAGAAACAAGAGGGAGAGAAGGGGAGGAAGGGAGAGAGAGAAGGAGAGAGGAAGAAGAAGAGGAGGAGGAAGAGAAGGAGAAAGGTTCCAGGGACAGGATACACCCTTCAAAGGCATATGCCCATGGCCTACTCTGTTCAGCTAGACCCCTTCTCTTAAGAGCTCATCCAGGTATACATCTAGATCACTTAGATCACTGAAAAGTATCAGTGCTGGAAGCATATCAAATTATTTAAATAATTATGTAAGACTGGCAGAAATACAAACAGAGAAAATCTCCTTGGAAAACACTTTGGCACTTTCTTATAAATTTAAGTATACGATTTGGCACTCTCTTTAAGTATATACTTATCTTTTGACTCAGTAATTCCTTAAGTAGCTATTTACTCAAAGAATTCAAAACATTTGTTTACCTTAAAATTTGTTGTATATGTGTGTATAATTATGAAAACATAAACAGATGTTTCACTTCATAGAATCATCCAAAAATGCAAATTAAATTTTCATGATGATACCACTACAAATCCACCAAGATGGCTAAATTTAAAATGAGTAGACATTAATTCAAAATCTAATGATGCTAGACAACCTATGTTCTCATACACTGCTAGCTGGAGTATAAAACTTTGAATAACTCTTGGTCAGTATCCAGTAAAACTAAGTACATACATATTCTATAACCTAGAAATTACACTCTACGTATATAGAAAAAGAAAATAAAAATTAAATTGCCAAAATAAAAATTGAGGCTCTAGTAAAATAATATTACTTGTAATAATTAACAAAAAGCTATCAACATTGGGGTGGAAAGTTAAAGTATTTTACATTCAGATTATAGAATGTTATACCAAATAGAATGAATGTACCAGTACAGTAGCAAAATTTTGAATCTTATAAATGTAAAGTTTAATGAAAGAAGCCAAAAACAGTACTATAGCTTTGAAACCATTTATATAAAGGGCAAAAAGGAGTTAAACTAATATTTTCATCAGAAATCAGAATAATGTTTATCCTTGTAGATGGTAGTGAAAGTATTTGTTTAATAATAGCAATATTCTGTTTCTTAATGTATGGGATGATTACATAGTATATTCTGCAGTGAAAATACATAGCTTCTCTTTCTCTATCTTGTCTTCTTTTATTAACTAAATTATAATGTAATGTGCTGTACAGGAGAAAATGCAATTTAAATTTCTGACAGCATTTGGACCTTAGGCATATTATGTAGAGGTTGATTAGTTGGGTTGTAGTTGGTCTCTTTGCTAATCCCTTGGTATATCAACTGAGGTTGTCTTCTAAGGTAATTCTGTTCATTCTCAAAACTCTTGCTTTGATTAGTGGTTTGACATTCACAAGTAGATATTTAAGGGAGAGAAGTCATAATAATGCTGTCCATTATTATCAGGGCCATTCAACTCTCTGGGACTAAATTCATTCTTTAATAATATGCTGTCCCAGGTAGAGCACTGAAAGGTAGTTACATAATAAACCAATCAAAATTTTATCTATGTGTGAATATGAAATACTACACTAAGACACTCAGCTACTTACTGGTCTAACACTTATTTTTCATCTTTGCATTTTAAAATTATTGAATCGTTGAAGAAAATATTATCCTGCTTAATAAAAATTTTTACAAGTCCAGATACATAGGATAAAAATATTCTATGACCTATATGGAAAACTCCACTGATTCTCTATTTCACACTGGATTTGTAGTGATATACACATTTTGGTATCATTCTATATTATTCTCTGAAGTGCTCCGAGAAAGTGATTGATTCTGAGCATCTAGTAAATTTAATAAATAAAAAATATTGCAAGAAATACTGCTATGGTAAGGAAATTTCCTATCTATATATCCATTAACTTGAGTTATGGAGTAATGGACTTTAGTTGGGTTCAAAGGCAAATCAATGTCAGGCAGAATGGGGTAATAAAATTGTGCCCAATAAAGCTCTTCTTGAATATCAGCCAAACCATGGAATATTTAGCAAAATTCCTAAAAGATTTCTTTTTGTTTTTTGCAGACTGTAACTTCAGAACTTCTTAAAATGCTCATAAACACATTTAGAGTGCATGTTGCCAGTAAACCGGAAAGCTATAATAATGTTTCATGATTCTGATATTTAGAACCCAGTTGCTGTATGCATTAGTAATTCAAAATATATAAATCAGAAAAAGATGAATTTCTTAGTGCAGTAAATAATGTACATCAAGAGAATACAGTGTTTACTTACATTAACACTGTTTTATTTGGGCATAGAAAGTATCAGGGTCTATGGTACACAAATAGGGAGTAGAATCACTACTTGGGAGGTAGAAGATCTCTGAATATTTTAATCTGATAGACTATAAACTAGCTCTGATGTGTATGTTCAAAGAAATATGAATGGGATGCAGGGGTGTATCAGTTGCAATCAATGGTTTGCAAGAGTCAATGGTTTGCAAGAGAGAAGATTTAACACAGGAAATTTACACATTACAATGTTCACATACACAAGTCAAATGCAGAAAGAGTGTAGAACATCTGTCTGTGCAGTGGAAACCTGAAAGATCCAGTCAAGGGCTGGGAGCCCACGGCACTGTCTCATGTAAGTCTGTGCCTGTAATAAAAGGCCAAAGAAATCTATCCTGTAGCCAGGGAATGACACTTACAGCAGAGAAGACCAGCGCTCCCCCAAAGCAAACAACAGCCATCCCTAAGGACAGCAAGGCCCTGAGTTTCTTCTGAGTGGAGCATAGCCAGTTTCCTTCAGGAGGACCAGCTGCAACTGAACTTATCCTGGGAAACAGCAGGCCCCTATCTTCTGCTCTCATTCTCCCTTACGTTGTGTCAGCAGTAATCCTCAGGTGGATCTTCTATACCCAGAGCCGCACCAACTCTGTCCAGCTTGGTCGTTTCTGGTCAAGTTGACTACAATAAGTCTACCCAAAGGGATTACCTAAAGTAGTCAGTAGCCTGAAATGGAAAGAGATGACAAATGGAAAGTGAATGTGTGGATTGAGGTCATTAATCTGAAGAAAGTTAAAGCAAAGCAAGTATTTGGAGCGTGTGATTTAGGTACTGAATATTTAAATCCTAAAATCACAGTTATATGACTATGAGAGACTCAGATGAATGGAGATTCTCAAACAGCATAGAAAGATATTAAACAAAACTTTAAAGAATTTTTGGAGAATTAGGGCAGATATTCCTTAGAATATTTCTGATTTCACAAATGTATTATCTACTATTAAAGTGTAGGGAATCTTTTCTGTAAGTGAGAAGTATGGGAAAAATCTATCATCTAAGAAATATTCACTTTCCTAAGGAAAGAGAAAAGATAAGCTTTCTGAAAAGTAGCTACAATTATTATTATAATAACTGTTCCAATTTCCAGAACTCACATACTTGTCAAGCAACACAGCTTTCACCCTATAAATATGGAGATCTTACAAAACATACTTTAATCAATATATGTTATGTATTATATCACTGCAGTTACTCTGAAAAGTATTAAATATTGGTGTACAATTTTTTTAGTTTTTTTATTTTAGTGGAAAATACAGTATTTTAGTTCTCACAACTCAGTTTCACTTGAAAAAATTGATTATTTTTTGCATGCAGAGTGATTTTTGAGTTAGTGGAAAATTGTTGGATTAGAAAATATTTAATCATTCATTGAACTCAAGATTAAAACTTACTTCACTTTGAAAGTGAACTGAGATTTAATATCCTTAAAAGATTTAAAAAAGGGGGCGGTTATGTTTTGGAAGGAAGAACAAGAAATTCTACGTTTGCCATTATAAGAAGATACCGAGCTCTAGAAAATGGTTTCAGTGATTATCAGTACTGATATGGTTGATCTCAACTCAAATTCAAGGGAAGAATGATGCCAAAGAATCTGAAAAGAAATATAATAATACATTAACCTTTAATAGTTGCTTAATGAATATTCTAAAGTTATGTCTAACAAGGAAAAGTAGAGATGGGTCAAAATTAACCTGGCACTCTATTAGTTCCCTCTCATGTCATAGAAATTTCAGCAAGAAACAATAACTATACTTACAAGGGAATTTCCTGTACCTAAATGCTCCTTCCAAACCAAGTATATTAGCTACCTTTTCAAAATAGTTCAAACATCCAGGAACTGAGAAGAAAATTTACACAATTAAATCACAAAGGCAAAATGAGACCTAGTATGCAAACAAAGGTGCCTTCCCTGAGGTTAATTTGTTGATGGGGGAAATGAAAAGGACCAAATGGAATTTTCCTTTTGGTGTCTTTTCAAAGCTAAGGAAATAAATGTCAGAATTCCACAATTTGAGCAAACCTATTCTCACAGTATGTTTTGTTTGTATGTTTTTTGTGTTTGGTGCTGGGATTGAACTCTGGGCCTTGCGCTTTTTAGGCAAGCCCTCTACCACTTGCGCTAAATCCCTAACCCCTCTTGAAGTATGTTTGCAATACAAAGAACTACACCATTAGGGTGAATTTAAAGTAGACAGGAGCAATATAAATTTCTTATTGAGATGTATAGTCAAATGGGTATACAGGAGAACTTTAAGTTTTATCTGATTTAAGACTGTTCTGGGTTTGTACAATCATCTGAAAGCATTATCATTTAAGAATGAAAAATTGAGAACAGACTATCCTTTCAAAGTAAAAATTAAAAGTAAGGAAAGTTCACATAAAGTTTTTTTTGGGGGGGTGCTGGGGATTGAACTCGGGGCCTTGCCCTTGCTAGGCAAGTGCTCCACCACTGAGCTAAATCCCCAAACCCCCACATAAGTTGTAAAGTGATAGAGAAAAAAGGAATAGGTATTTCTTCAGTCCCAAAGATTAAGACAAAAGATTAATGAGACTGTAAATAGAGAAAATAAGCAGGACACACACACACACACACACACACACACACACACACATGCTTTATGTTAAAGAAATTATATTTAAAAACTACACTTAATTCTTTTTAAAAACTCAACCATATTCTCTTTAAAGGGTCATGTTTAAAACAAAATGGTGGAGATACAACATGACTCAATAGAGGAGGAGTTATATTGGAGAGACTCAGAGAAGAACAACTAAAAACACAGTTAATTGGAAAAAAGGGAAGGACATACTCTTGGGTATAAAAAGAAAAAAATTAAAGAGACTTGTAGATCAAATAAAACATATGCATAGGAGCTTAAAAGAGGTGAGGCAGTCTGATAATGATGCAGGAGGGTATAGGGTTCAGAGAGGCTATTTCCAGGTTCTTTATTCACGCAGGCAATGAATTGCAGGAGCGAATTTTAGGGCATTAAGGAGGTTTATTTAAGTAACAAAAGGGAGACTGGTTTTGCCAAGTGAATAAAATAACTAGCTGCTGCTACAATTAGGGATCTGAAATGGAGTGGGAGGCTAGGGAGGTAAAGATAGAGCATGAGTTAGAGAGCAGGGGGCAAAGGGGGTTTAAGAGGGCCAGAGCATGGTGCCATTTACATTTATCTGGATTCTGTTCTAGAGTTTCCTGATCCTGTGAGAAGAGGGGCGATTGGAATTTCATACCCCAGGCTGATGTCAGGTCAAGGCCATTCCCCCAAGGTCATGTCCATCTTCCGAGTCAGGTCAAGCCACACCCTATTCCTACCTCAGTAGGACTGCCCACAGAGCCTCAGCCCAAGCCCTACAGAGGGACTGACATTTTGAGACATTTTTAAATAGCTGGTGAGATCCAAGTAGCATGACAGAGTCAAGCCACACAGGATAGACTTAGGATATATAGAATTTAGCTCAGTGGTTAGAGTGCTTGCCTAGCAAGTGCAAGCCCTTGAGTTCGATCCGCAGCACCACAAACAAAAAACAAAAAAAAAAAAAACAAAAACAAAAACAAAAACCAACTGAACTGACTTTGAAAAGTGGAATTTTTAGTTCCTCCTTTTGTTTATAGTTTTTAATAAAACTTTGGAATTTATAAACTGAATATCGGAGTTTGTCAAATGCTCTTTGTGCATCTATTAAGATGATCAGGTGGTTTTTGTTCTTGCTTCTAATTACTGTGGTATATTACATTTATCGACTTGCATTTGTTAAACTGTCTCTGCATTCTTAGGATGAATCCTACTTGGTCGTGGTGTGTAATGTTTTCGATGATTTTCTGCATTCTGTTTGTCAGTAACTTATTGAAGAGTTTTGCATCTATGTTCAGTAAAGTGATTAGCCTATAGTTCCCTTTCTGGTTGGGTCCTTCTCTGGTTTTGGTATCAGAGTAATGCTCACTTCTAGGAATGACTTTGGGAGTACTTTAATTTCATTAAAGAGCTTTTAATTTCATTAAAGAGTTTTGGGAGTAAAGGCATTAGATTTTCTCTAACATTATTGCAGAATTCAGCAATGAATCCATCAGAACCTGGGATTTTCTTTTTTTATATATATATAAGAACCTGGGATTTTCTTTGGAGGTAGTTTTTTTTTTAATTACTCCTTCTATTTCACTGACACTGGATTGCTTAGAATTTTTATATGTTCTTCAGTCAGCTTCAGTAATTCATATGATTCCATTTTATTTAAGGTTTTCAAAATAGGTATTGATGATCTTATGGATTTCTACAGAATCTGTTTTGATTTCTCTCCTTCCATTCCTAATTACATATATTTGATCTTTCCTCGTTTCTTTCCTTTTTTTGGTAAGATTGGCTAAGAGTTTGTCAATTTTATTTAATCTTTCAAATAATCAACACTTCGATTCATTGATTCTTTATATTGTTTTCTTAGTCTCAGTTGCATTAATATCTACTCTAATCTTTAAAATTTCCTTCCTCCTACAGGCTTTGGAGGAAGGAAATTATAAACTTGTTCTTCT